>CATIWC010002926.1:0-108979 GCA_948472305.1 Vicia faba | reverse complement strand
ATGTTATATATGATATAAACAATTTGAATATTTTGCTTCTTCCCGGTCACCAAATTTTAGGTGACTTCATCAATAAGAAACTAAGTTAAAAGACTATTATTTAATGACACATATTTCATATACATTCGTAATAATTAAAATTATATAACGAGGCTCGATAATATATCTATTCCCCATATTCATATTGTTATATGTTATATATGATATAAAACAATTTCAATTTTTTCTTCTTCCCCATCAACAAATTTTAGGTTACTTCATCATTAAGAAACTAAGTTAAACGACTATTATTTAATAAAACATATTATATATAAATTGGTAATAATTAAAATTATATAAAGAAGCTCGATTACTATATTTATTCCCAATATTCATATTGTTATATGTATATATGATATAAACAATTTCAATATTTTGCTTCTTCCCCGTCACCAAATTTTAGGTTACTTCTTTACTAAGAAACTAAGATAAAAGACTATTAATTAATGGACACATATTTCATATACACTGTTAATAACTACAATTATATCAAGAGGTTCGATAGTATATCTATTCCCCATATTCATATTGTTATATTTTATATATGATATAAACAATTTCAATATTTTGCTTCTTCCCCGTCACTAAATTTTAGGTTAATTCATCACTAAGAAATTAAGTTAAAGACTATTAATTAATCACAAATATTTCATATACATTGATAATAACTACAATTATATAAATAGGTTCGATATGATATATGTATTCCCCATATTCATATTATTATATGTTATATATGATATAAACAATTTCAATATTTTTCTTCTTCCCAGTTAGCAAATTTTAGGTTACTTCATCTCTAAGAAACTAAGATAAAAGACTATTAATTAATGACACATATTTCATATACATTGATAATAACTACATTTATATAAAGAGACTCGATAGTATATCTATTCCCCATATTCATATTGTTATATGTTATATATGATATAAACAATTTGAATATTTTGCTTCTTCCGGTCACCAAATTTTAGGTGACTTCATCAATAAGAAACTAAGTTAAAAGACTATTATTTAATGACACATATTTCATATACATTCGTAATAATTAAAATTATATAACGAGGCTCGATAATATATCTATTCCCCATATTCATATTGTTATATGTTATATATGATATAAACAATTTCAATTTTTTCTTCTTCCCCATCAACAAATTTTAGGTTACTTCATCATTAAGAAACTATGTTTAAACGACTATTATTTAATAAAACATATTATATATAAATTGGTAATAATTAAAATTATATAAAGAAGCTCGATACTATATTTATTCCCAATATTCATATTGTTATATGTATATATGATATAAACAATTTCAATATTTTGCTTCTTCCCCGTCACCAAATTTTAGGTTACTTCTTTACTAAGAAACTAAGATAAAAGACTATTAATTAAGGACACATATTTCATATACACTGTTAATAACTACAATTATATCAAGAGGTTCGATAGTATATCTATTCCCCATATTCATATTGTTATATTTTATATATGATATAAACAATTTCAATATTTTGCTTCTTCCCCGTCACTAAATTTTAGGTTATTCATCACTAAGAAATTAAGTTAAAAGACTATTAATTAATCACAAATATTTCATATACATTGATAATAACTACAATTATATAAATAGGTTCGATATGATATATGTATTCCCCATATTCATATTATATATGTTATATATGATATAAACAATTTCAATATTTTTCTTCTTCCCAGTTAGCAAATTTTAGGTACTTCATCTCTAAGAAACTAAGATAAAAGACTATTAATTAATGACACATATTTCATATGCATTGATAATAACTACAATTATATAAAGAGGCTCGATAGTATATATGTTCCCCATATTCATATTGTTATATGTTATATATGATATAAACAATTTCAATATTTTGCTTCTTCCAGGTCACCAAATTTTAGGTTACTTCATCGCTAAGAAACTAAGTTAAAACACTATAAATTAATGACACATATTTCATATACATTCGTAATAATTAAAATTATATAAAGAGGCTCGATAGTATATTTTTTCCCAATATTCATATTGTTATATGTTATATATGATATAAACAATTTAAATATTTTGCTTCTTCCCCGTAACCAAATTTTAGGTAACTTCTTCACTAAGAAACTAAGATAAAAGACTATTATATTTCATATACATTGATAATAACTATAATTATATAAAGAGGCTCAATAGTATATCTATTCCCCATATTCATATTGTAATATGTTATATTTGATATGAACAATTTCAATATTTTTCTTCTTCCCGGTCACCAAAATTTAGGTTACTTCATCACTAAGAAACTAAGTTAAAAGGACTATTAATTAATGACACATATTTCATATACATTGATAATAACTACAGTTATATAAACAGGCTCGATAGTATATCTATTCCCCATATTCATATTGTTATATGTTATATGTGATAGAAACAATTTCAATATTTTTCTTCTTCCCCATCAGCAAATTCTAGGTTACTTCATCATTAAGAAACTAAGTTAAAAGACTACTACTTAGTGACACATATTTCATATACATTGGTAATAATTAAAATTATATAACGAGGCTCGATAGTATATCTATTCCCCATATTCATATTGTTATATGTTATATATGATATAAATAATTTCAATATTTTTCTTCTTCCCCATCAGCAAATTTTAGGTTACTTCATAACTAAGAAACTTAGATAAAAGACTATTAATTAATGACACATATTTCATATACATTTATAATAATTACAAGTATATAAAGAGGCTCGATAGTATATCTATTCCCATATTCATATTGTTATATGTTATATATGATATAAACAATTTCAATATTTTGCTTCTTCCCCGTCACCAAATTTTAGGTTACTTCATCACTAAGAATGTAAGATAAAAGACTATTATATTTCATATACATTGATAATAACTATAATTATATAAAGAGGCTCAATAGTATATCTATTCCCCATATTCATATTGTAATATGTTATATTTGATATGAACAATTTCAATATTTTTCTTCTTCCCGGTCACCAAAATTTAGGTTACTTCATCACTAAGAAACTAAGTTAAAAGACTATTAATTAATGACACATATTTCATATACATTGATAATAACTACAGTTATATAAACAGGCTCGATAGTATATCTATTCCCCATATTCATATTGTTATATGTTATATATGATATAAACAATTTTCAATATTTTGCTTCTTCCCGGTCACCAAATTTTAGGTTACTTCATCATTAAGAAACTAAGTAAAAGACTATTATTTAATGACACATATTTCATATACATTCGTAATAATTAAAATTATATAACGATGCTCGATAATAGTATCTATTCCCCATATTCATATTGTTATATGTTATATATGATATAAACAATTTCAATTTTTTCTTCTTCCCCATCAGCAAATTTTAGGTTACTTCATCATTAAGAAACTAAGTTAAACGACTATTATATAATAAAACATATTTTATATACATTGGTAATAATTAAAATTATATAAAGAGGCTCGATACTATATTTATTCCCAATATTCATATTGTTATATGTATATATGATATAAACAATTTCAATATTTTGCTTCTTCCCCGTCACCAAATTTTAGGTTACTTCTTTACTAAGAAACTAAGATAAAAGACTATTAATTAAGGACACATATTTCATATACATTGATAATAACTACAATTATAGCAAGAGGCTCGATAGTATATCTATTCCCCATATTCATATTGTTATATTTTATATATGATATAAACAATTTCAAAATTTTGCTTCTTCCCCGTCACTAAATTTTAGGTTAATTCATCACTAAGAAATTAAGTTAAAAGACTATTAATTAATCACAAATATTTCATATACATTGATAATAACTACAATTATATAAAGAGGTTCGATATGATATATGTATTCCCCATATTCATATTATTATATGTTATATATGATATAAACAATTTCAATATTTTTCTTCTTCCCAGTCAGAAATTTTAGGTTACTTCATCATTAAGAAATTAAATTAAAAGACTATTACTTAATGACACATTTTTCATATACATTGGTAATAATTAAAAGTATATAACGAGGATCGTTAGTATATCTATTCCCCATATTCATATTGTTATATGTTATATATGATATAAACAATTTCAATATTTTTCTTCTTCCCCATCAGCAAATTTTAGGTTACTTCATCTCTAAGAAACTAAGATAAAAGACTATTAATTAATGACACATATTTCATATACATTGATAATAACTACAATTATATAAAGAGACTCGATAGTATATCTATTCCCCATATTCATATTGTTATATGTTATATATGATATAAACAATTGAATATTTTGCTTCTTCCCGGTCACCAAATTTTAGGTGACTTCATCAATAAGAAACTAAGTTAAAAGACTATTATTTAATGACACATATTTCATATACATTCGTAATAATTAAAATTATATAACGAGGCTCGATAATATATCTATTCCCCATATTCATATTGTTATATGTTATATATGATATAAACAATTTCAATTTTTTCTTCTTCCCCATCAACAAATTTTAGGTTACTTCATCATTAAGAAACTAAGTTAAACGACTATTATTTAATAAAACATATTATATATAAATTGGTAATAATTAAAATTATATAAAGAAGCTCGATACTATATTTATTCCCAATATTCATATTGTTATATGTATATATGATATAAACAATTTCAATATTTTGCTTCTTCCCCGTCACCAAATTTTAGGTTACTTCTTTACTAAGAAACTAAGATAAAAGACTATTAATTAAGGACACATATTTCATATACACTGTTAATAACTACAATTTATATCAAGAGGTTCGATAGTATATCTATTCCCCATATTCATATTGTTATATTTTATATATGATATAAACAATTTCAATATTTTGCTTCTTCCCCGTCACTAAATTTTAGGTTAATTCATCACTAAGAAATTAAGTTAAAAGACTATTAATTAATCAAAAATATTTCATATACATTGATAATAACTACAATTATATAAATAGGTTCGATATGATATATGTATTCCCCATATTCATATTATTATATGTTATATATGATATAAACAATTTCAATATTTTTCTTCTTCCCAGTTAGCAAATTTTAGGTTACTTCATCTCTAAGAAACTAAGATAAAAGACTATTAATTAATGACACATATTTCATATGCATTGATAATAACTACAATTATATAAAGAGGCTCGATAGTATATCTGTTCCCCATATTCATATTGTTATATGTTATATATGATATAAACAATTTCAATATTTTGCTTCTTCCCCGTAACAAAATTTTAGGTAACTTTTTCACTAAGAAACTAAGATAAAAGACTATTATATTTCATATACATTGATAATAACTATAATTATATAAAGAGGCTCAATAGTATATTTATTCCCCATATTCATATTGTAATATGTTATATATGATATGAACAATTTCAATATTTTTCTTCTTCCCAGTCACCAAAATTTAGGTTACTTCATCACTAAGAAACTAAGTTAAAAGACTATTAATTAATGACACATATTTCATATACATTGATAATAACTACAATTATATAAACAGACTCGATAGTATATCTATTCCCCATATTCATATTGTTATATGTTATATATGATATAAACAATTTCAATATTTTGCTTCTTCCCGGTCACAAAATTTTAGGTTACTTCATCATTAAGAACTAAGTTAAAAGACTATTATTTAATGACACATATTTCATATACATTCGTAATAATTAAAATTATATAACGATGCTCGATAATATATCTATTCCCCATATTCATATTGTTATATGTTATATATGATATAAACAATTTCAATTTTTTCTTCTTCCCCATCAGCAAATTTTAGGTTACTTCATCATTAAGAAACTAAGTTAAACGACTATTATTTAATAAAACATATTTTATATACATTGGTAATAATTAAAATTATATAAAGAGGCTCGATACTATATTTATTCCCAATATTCATATTGTTATATGTATATATGATATAAACAATTTCAATATTTTGCTTCTTCCCCGTCACCAAATTTTAGGTTACTTCTTTACTAAGAAACTAAGATAAAAGACTATTAATTAAGGACACATATTTCATATACACTGATAATAACTACAATTATATCAAGAGGTTCGATAGTATATCTATTCCCCATATTCATATTGTTATATTTTATATATGATATAAACAATTTCAATATTTTGCTTCTTCCCCGTCACTAAATTTTAGGTTAATTCATCACTAAGAAATTAAGTTAAAAGACTATTAATTAATCACAAATATTTCATATACATTGATAATAACTAAAATATATAAAGAGGTTCGATATGATATATGTATTCCCCATATTCATATTATTATATGTTATATATGATATAAACAATTTCAATATTTTTCTTTCTTCCCAGTCAGAAATTTTAGGTTACTTCATCATTAAGAAATTAAATTAAAAGACTATTACTTAATGACACATTTTTCATATACATTGGTAATAATTAAAAGTATATAACGAGGCTCGTTAGTATATCTATTCCCCATATTCATATTGTTATATGTTATATATGATATAAACAATTTCAATATTTTTCTTCTTCCCCATCAGCAAATTTTAGGTTACTTCATCTCTAAGAAACTAAGATAAAAGACTATTAATTAATGACACATATTTCATATACATTGATAATAACTACAATTATATAAAGAGACTCGATAGTATATCTATTCCCCATATTCATATTGTTATATGTTATATATGATATAAACAATTTGAATATTTTGCTTCTTCCCGGTCACCAAATTTTAGGTTACTTCATCAATAAGAAACTAAGTTAAAAGACTATTATTTAATGACACATATTTCATATACATTCGTAATAATTAAAATTATATAACGAGGCTCGATAATATATCTATTCCCCATATTCATATTGTTATATGTTATATATGATATAAACAATTTCAATTTTTTCTTCTTCCCCATCAGCAAATTTTAGGTTACTTCATCATTAAGAAACTAAGTTAAACGACTATTATTTAATGAAACATATTTTATATACATTGGTAATAATTAAAATTATATAAAGAGGCTCGATACTATATTTATTCCCAATATTCATATTGTTATATGTATATATGATATAAACAATTTCAATATTTTGCTTCTTCCCCGTCACCAAATTTTAGGTTACTTCTTTACTAAGAAACTAAGATAAAAGACTATTAATTAAGGACACATATTTCATTTCACTGATAATAACTACAATTATATCAAGAGGGTTCGATAGTATATCTATTCCCCATATTCATATTGTTATATTTTATATATGATATAAACAATTTCAATATTTTGCTTCTTCCCCGTCACTAAATTTTAGCTTAATTCATCACTAAGAAATTAAGTTAAAAGACTATTAATTAATCACAAATATTTCATATACATTGATAATAACTACAATTATATAAATAGGTTTGATATGATATATGTATTCCCCATATTCATATTATTATATGTTATATATTTCATATACATTGGTAATAATTAAAAGTATATAACGAGGATCGTTAGTATATCTATTCCCCATATTCATATTGTTATATGTTATATATGATATAAACAATTTCAATATTTTTTCTTCTTCCCCATCAGCAAATTTTAGGTTACTTCATCACTAAGAAACTAAGTTAAAAGACTATTAATTAATGACACATATTTCATATACATTGATAATAACTACAAATATATAAAGAGGCTCGATAGTTTATCTATTCCCCATATTCATATTGTTATATATTACATGTGATATAAACAATTTCAATATTTTTGTTCTTCCCCATCAGCAAATTTTAGGTTACTTCATCACTAAGAAACTAAGATAAAAGACTATTAATTAAGGACACATATTTCATATACATTGGTAATAACTAAAGTTATATAAAGAGGCTCGATAGTATATCTATTCCACATATTTATATTATTATATGTTACATATGATATAAACAATTTCAATATTTTGTTTCTTCCCCGTCACTAAATTTTAGGTTACTTCATCACTAAGAAAGTAAGTTAAAAGACTATTAATTAAGGACACATATTTCATATACATTGATAATAACTACAATTATATAAAGAGGCTCGATAGTTTATCTATTCCCCATATTCATATTGTTATATGTTATATATGATAGAAACAATTTCAATATTTTTCTTCTTCCCCGTCAGCAAATTCTAGGTTACTTCATCATTAAGAAACTAAGTTAAAAGACTATTACTTAATGACACATATTTCATATACATTGGTAATAATTAAAATTATATAACGAGGCTCGATAGTATATCTATTCCCCATATTCATATTGTTATATGTTATATATGATATAAACAATTTCAATATTTTACTTCTTCCCCGTCACCAAATTTTAGGTTACTTCCTCACTAAGAAACTAAGTTAAAAGACTATTAATTAATGACACATATTTCATATACATTGATAATAACTACAAATATATAAAGAGGCTCGATAGTTTATCTATTCCCCATATTCATATTGTTATATGTTATATATGATATAAACAATTTCAATATTTTGCTTCTTCCCCGTCACCAAATTTTAGGTTACTTGATCACTAAGAAAGTAAGTTAAAAGACTATTAATTAAGGACACATATTTCATATACATCAATAATAACTAAATTTATATAAAGAGACTCGATAGTATATCTATTTCCCATATTCATATTGTTATATGTTATATATGATATATCAATTTCAATATTTTACTTCTTCCCCGTCACCAAATTTTAGGTTACTTCATCACTAAGAAACTAAGTTAAAAGACTATTAATTAATGACACATATTACATATACATTGATAATAACTACAAATATATAAAGAGGCTCGATATTTTATCTATTCCCCATATTCATATTGTTATATGTTATATGTGATATAAACAATTTCAATATTTTTGTTCTTCCCCATCAGCAAATTTTAGGTAACTTCATCATTAAGAAACTAAGTTAAAAGACTATTACTTAATGACACATATTTCATATACATTGGTAATAATTAAAATTATATAACGAGGCTCGATAGTATATCTATTCCCCATATTCATATTGTTATATGTTATATATGATATAAACAATTTCAATATTTTTCTTCTTCCCCATCAGCAAATTTTAGGTTACTTCATCACGAAGAAATTAAGATAAAAGACTATTAATTAATGACACATATTTCATATACATTGATAATAACTAAATTTATATAAAGAGACTCGATAGTATATCTATTCCCCATATTCATATTGTTATATGTTATATATGATATAAACAATTTCAATATTTTCCTTCTTCCCCGTCACCAAATTTTAGGTTAATTCATCACTAAGAAACTAAGTTAAAATACTATTAATTAATGACACATATTTAATATACATTGATAATAACTACAATTATATAAAGAGGCTCGATAGTTTATCTATTCCCCATATTCATATTGTTATATGTTATATGTGATAGAAACAATTTCAATATTTTTCTTCTTCCCCATCAGCAAATTCTAGGTTACTTCATCATTAAGAAACTAAGTTAAAAGACTACTACTTAGTGACACATATTTCATATACATTGGTAATAATTAAAATTATATAACGAGGCTCGATAGTATATCTATTCCCCATATTCATATTGTTATATGTTATATATGATATAAATAATTTCAATATTTTTCTTCTTCCCCATCAGCAAATTTTAGGTTACTTCATAACTAAGAAACTTAGATAAAAGACTATTAATTAATGACACATATTTCATATACATTTATAATAATTACAAGTATATAAAGAGGCTCGATAGTATATCTATTCCCCATATTCATATTGTTATATGTTATATATGATATAAACAATTTCAATATTTTGCTTCTTCCCCGTCACCAAATTTTAGGTTACTTCATCACTAAGAAAGTAAGATAAAAGACTATTATATTTCATATACATTGATAATAACTATAATTATATAAAGAGGCTCAATAGTATATCTATTCCCCATATTCATATTGTAATATGTTATATTTGATATGAACAATTTCAATATTTTTCTTCTTCCCGGTCACCAAAATTTAGGTTACTTCATCACTAAGAAACTAAGTTAAAAGACTATTAATTAATGACACATATTTCATATACATTGATAATAACTACAGTTATATAAACAGGCTCGATAGTATATCTATTCCCCATATTCATATTGTTATATGTTATATATGATATAAACAATTTCAATATTTTGCTTCTTCCCGGTCACCAAATTTTAGGTTACTTCATCATTAAGAAACTAAGTTAAAAGACTATTATTTAATGACACATATTTCATATACATTCGTAATAATTAAAATTATATAACGATGCTCGATAATATATCTATTCCCCATATTCATATTGTTATATGTTATATATGATATAAACAATTTCAATTTTTTCTTCTTCCCCATCAGCAAATTTTAGGTTACTTCATCATTAAGAAACTAAGTTAAACGACTATTATTTAATAAAACATATTTTATATACATTGGTAATAATTAAAATTATATAAAGAGGCTCGATACTATATTTATTCCCAATATTCATATTGTTATATGTATATATGATATAAACAATTTCAATATTTTGCTTCTTCCCCGTCACCAAATTTTAGGTTACTTCTTTACTAAGAAACTAAGATAAAAGACTATTAATTAAGGACACATATTTCATATACATTGATAATAACTACAATTATAGCAAGAGGCTCGATAGTATATCTATTCCCCATATTCATATTGTTATATTTTATATATGATATAAACAATTTCAAAATTTTGCTTCTTCCCCGTCACTAAATTTTAGGTTAATTCATCACTAAGAAATTAAGTTAAAAGACTATTAATTAATCACAAATATTTCATATACATTGATAATAACTACAATTATATAAAGAGGTTCGATATGATATATGTATTCCCCATATTCATATTATTATATGTTATATATGATATAAACAATTTCAATATTTTTCTTCTTCCCAGTCAGAAATTTTAGGTTACTTCATCATTAAGAAATTAAATTAAAAGACTATTACTTAATGACACATTTTTCATATACATTGGTAATAATTAAAAGTATATAACGAGGATCGTTAGTATATCTATTCCCCATATTCATATTGTTATATGTTATATATGATATAAACAATTTCAATATTTTTCTTCTTCCCCATCAGCAAATTTTAGGTTACTTCATCTCTAAGAAACTAAGATAAAAGACTATTAATTAATGACACATATTTCATATACATTGATAATAACTACAATTATATAAAGAGACTCGATAGTATATCTATTCCCCATATTCATATTGTTATATGTTATATATGATATAAACAATTTGAATATTTTGCTTCTTCCCGGTCACCAAATTTTAGGTGACTTCATCAATAAGAAACTAAGTTAAAAGACTATTATTTAATGACACATATTTCATATACATTCGTAATAATTAAAATTATATAACGAGGCTCGATAATATATCTATTCCCCATATTCATATTGTTATATGTTATATATGATATAAACAATTTCAATTTTTTCTTCTTCCCCATCAACAAATTTTAGGTTACTTCATCATTAAGAAACTAAGTTAAACGACTATTATTTAATAAAACATATTATATATAAATTGGTAATAATTAAAATTATATAAAGAAGCTCGATACTATATTTATTCCCAATATTCATATTGTTATATGTATATATGATATAAACAATTTCAATATTTTGCTTCTTCCCCGTCACCAAATTTTAGGTTACTTCTTTACTAAGAAACTAAGATAAAAGACTATTAATTAAGGACACATATTTCATATACACTGTTAATAACTACAATTATATCAAGAGGTTCGATAGTATATCTATTCCCCATATTCATATTGTTATATTTTATATATAATATAAACAATTTCAATATTTTGCTTCTTCCCCGTCACTAAATTTTAGGTTAATTCATCACTAAGAAATTAAGTTAAAAGACTATTAATTAATCAAAAATATTTCATATACATTGATAATAACTACAATTATATAAATAGGTTCGATATGATATATGTATTCCCCATATTCATATTATTATATGTTATATATGATATAAACAATTTCAATATTTTTCTTCTTCCCAGTTAGCAAATTTTAGGTTACTTCATCTCTAAGAAACTAAGATAAAAGACTATTAATTAATGACACATATTTCATATGCATTGATAATAACTACAATTATATAAAGAGGCTCGATAGTATATCTGTTCCCCATATTCATATTGTTATATGTTATATATGATATAAACAATTTCAATATTTTGCTTCTTCCCCGTAACAAAATTTTAGGTAACTTTTTCACTAAGAAACTAAGATAAAAGACTATTATATTTCATATACATTGATAATAACTATAATTATATAAAGAGGCTCAATAGTATATTTATTCCCCATATTCATATTGTAATATGTTATATATGATATGAACAATTTCAATATTTTTCTTCTTCCCAGTCACCAAAATTTAGGTTACTTCATCACTAAGAAACTAAGTTAAAAGACTATTAATTAATGACACATATTTCATATACATTGATAATAACTACAATTATATAAACAGACTCGATAGTATATCTATTCCCCATATTCATATTGTTATATGTTATATATGATATAAACAATTTCAATATTTTGCTTCTTCCCGGTCACCAAATTTTAGGTTACTTCATCATTAAGAAACTAAGTTAAAAGACTATTATTTAATGACACATATTTCATATACATTCGTAATAATTAAAATTATATAACGATGCTCGATAATATATCTATTCCCCATATTCATATTGTTATATGTTATATATGATATAAACAATTTCAATTTTTTCTTCTTC
Source organism: Vicia faba (assembly GCA_948472305.1). Taxonomy (NCBI): domain Eukaryota; kingdom Viridiplantae; phylum Streptophyta; class Magnoliopsida; order Fabales; family Fabaceae; genus Vicia; species Vicia faba. The sequence continues at coordinate 95,926 of CATIWC010002926.1, read as the reverse complement.
CCCATCAGCAAATTTTAGGTTACTTCATCATTAAGAAACTAAGTTAAACGACTATTATTTAATAAAACATATTTTATATACATTGGTAATAATTAAAATTATATAAAGAGGCTCGATACTATATTTATTCCCAATATTCATATTGTTATATGTATATATGATATAAACAATTTCAATATTTTGCTTCTTCCCCGTCACCAAATTTTAGGTTACTTCTTTACTAAGAAACTAAGATAAAAGACTATTAATTAAGGACACATATTTCATATACACTGATAATAACTACAATTATATCAAGAGGTTCGATAGTATATCTATTCCCCATATTCATATTGTTATATTTTATATATGATATAAACAATTTCAATATTTTGCTTCTTCCCCGTCACTAAATTTTAGGTTAATTCATCACTAAGAAATTAAGTTAAAAGACTATTAATTAATCACAAATATTTCATATACATTGATAATAACTAAAATTATATAAAGAGGTTCGATATGATATATGTATTCCCCATATTCATATTATTATATGTTATATATGATATAAACAATTTCAATATTTTTCTTCTTCCCAGTCAGAAATTTTAGGTTACTTCATCATTAAGAAATTAAATTAAAAGACTATTACTTAATGACACATTTTTCATATACATTGGTAATAATTAAAAGTATATAACGAGGCTCGTTAGTATATCTATTCCCCATATTCATATTGTTATATGTTATATATGATATAAACAATTTCAATATTTTTCTTCTTCCCCATCAGCAAATTTTAGGTTACTTCATCTCTAAGAAACTAAGATAAAAGACTATTAATTAATGACACATATTTCATATACATTGATAATAACTACAATTATATAAAGAGACTCGATAGTATATCTATTCCCCATATTCATATTGTTATATGTTATATATGATATAAACAATTTGAATATTTTGCTTCTTCCCGGTCACCAAATTTTAGGTTACTTCATCAATAAGAAACTAAGTTAAAAGACTATTATTTAATGACACATATTTCATATACATTCGTAATAATTAAAATTATATAACGAGGCTCGATAATATATCTATTCCCCATATTCATATTGTTATATGTTATATATGATATAAACAATTTCAATTTTTTCTTCTTCCCCATCAGCAAATTTTAGGTTACTTCATCATTAAGAAACTAAGTTAAACGACTATTATTTAATGAAACATATTTTATATACATTGGTAATAATTAAAATTATATAAAGAGGCTCGATACTATATTTATTCCCAATATTCATATTGTTATATGTATATATGATATAAACAATTTCAATATTTTGCTTCTTCCCCGTCACCAAATTTTAGGTTACTTCTTTACTAAGAAACTAAGATAAAAGACTATTAATTAAGGACACATATTTCATATACACTGATAATAACTACAATTATATCAAGAGGTTCGATAGTATATCTATTCCCCATATTCATATTGTTATATTTTATATATGATATAAACAATTTCAATATTTTGCTTCTTCCCCGTCACTAAATTTTAGCTTAATTCATCACTAAGAAATTAAGTTAAAAGACTATTAATTAATCACAAATATTTCATATACATTGATAATAACTACAATTATATAAATAGGTTTGATATGATATATGTATTCCCCATATTCATATTATTATATGTTATATATTTCATATACATTGGTAATAATTAAAAGTATATAACGAGGATCGTTAGTATATCTATTCCCCATATTCATATTGTTATATGTTATATATGATATAAACAATTTCAATATTTTTCTTCTTCCCCATCAGCAAATTTTAGGTTACTTCATCACTAAGAAACTAAGTTAAAAGACTATTAATTAATGACACATATTTCATATACATTGATAATAACTACAAATATATAAAGAGGCTCGATAGTTTATCTATTCCCCATATTCATATTGTTATATATTACATGTGATATAAACAATTTCAATATTTTTGTTCTTCCCCATCAGCAAATTTTAGGTTACTTCATCACTAAGAAACTAAGATAAAAGACTATTAATTAAGGACACATATTTCATATACATTGGTAATAACTAAAGTTATATAAAGAGGCTCGATAGTATATCTATTCCACATATTTATATTATTATATGTTACATATGATATAAACAATTTCAATATTTTGTTTCTTCCCCGTCACTAAATTTTAGGTTACTTCATCACTAAGAAAGTAAGTTAAAAGACTATTAATTAAGGACACATATTTCATATACATTGATAATAACTACAATTATATAAAGAGGCTCGATAGTTTATCTATTCCCCATATTCATATTGTTATATGTTATATATGATAGAAACAATTTCAATATTTTTCTTCTTCCCCGTCAGCAAATTCTAGGTTACTTCATCATTAAGAAACTAAGTTAAAAGACTATTACTTAATGACACATATTTCATATACATTGGTAATAATTAAAATTATATAACGAGGCTCGATAGTATATCTATTCCCCATATTCATATTGTTATATGTTATATATGATATAAACAATTTCAATATTTTACTTCTTCCCCGTCACCAAATTTTAGGTTACTTCCTCACTAAGAAACTAAGTTAAAAGACTATTAATTAATGACACATATTTCATATACATTGATAATAACTACAAATATATAAAGAGGCTCGATAGTTTATCTATTCCCCATATTCATATTGTTATATGTTATATATGATATAAACAATTTCAATATTTTGCTTCTTCCCCGTCACCAAATTTTAGGTTACTTGATCACTAAGAAAGTAAGTTAAAAGACTATTAATTAAGGACACATATTTCATATACATCAATAATAACTAAATTTATATAAAGAGACTCGATAGTATATCTATTTCCCATATTCATATTGTTATATGTTATATATGATATATCAATTTCAATATTTTACTTCTTCCCCGTCACCAAATTTTAGGTTACTTCATCACTAAGAAACTAAGTTAAAAGACTATTAATTAATGACACATATTACATATACATTGATAATAACTACAAATATATAAAGAGGCTCGATATTTTATCTATTCCCCATATTCATATTGTTATATGTTATATGTGATATAAACAATTTTAATATTTTTGTTCTTCCCCATCAGCAAATTTTAGGTAACTTCATCATTAAGAAACTAAGTTAAAAGACTATTACTTAATGACACATATTTCATATACATTGGTAATAATTAAAATTATATAACGAGGCTCGATAGTATATCTATTCCCCATATTCATATTGTTATATGTTATATATGATATAAACAATTTCAATATTTTTCTTCTTCCCCATCAGCAAATTTTAGGTTACTTCATCACTAAGAAATTAAGATAAAAGACTATTAATTAATGACACATATTTCATATACATTGATAATAACTAAATTTATATAAAGAGACTCGATAGTATATCTATTCCCCATATTCATATTGTTATATGTTATATATGATATAAACAATTTCAATATTTTCCTTCTTCCCCGTCACCAAATTTTAGGTTAATTCATCACTAAGAAACTAAGTTAAAATACTATTAATTAATGACACATATTTAATATACATTGATAATAACTACAATTATATAAAGAGGCTCGATAGTTTATCTATTCCCCATATTCATATTGTTATATGTTATATGTGATAGAAACAATTTCAATATTTTTCTTCTTCCCCATCAGCAAATTCTAGGTTACTTCATCATTAAGAAACTAAGTTAAAAGACTACTACTTAGTGACACATATTTCATATACATTGGTAATAATTAAAATTATATAACGAGGCTCGATAGTATATCTATTCCCCATATTCATATTGTTATATGTTATATATGATATAAATAATTTCAATATTTTTCTTCTTCCCCATCAGCAAATTTTAGGTTACTTCATAACTAAGAAACTTAGATAAAAGACTATTAATTAATGACACATATTTCATATACATTTATAATAATTACAAGTATATAAAGAGGCTCGATAGTATATCTATTCCCCATATTCATATTGTTATATGTTATATATGATATAAACAATTTCAATATTTTGCTTCTTCCCCGTCACTAAATTTTAGGTTACTTCATCACTAAGAAAGTAAGATAAAAGACTATTAATTAATGACACATATTTCATATACATTGATAATAATTACAATTATATAAAGACGCTCGATAGTATATCTATTCCCCATATTCATATTCTTATATGTTATATATGATATAAACAATTTCAATATTTTACTTCTTCCCCGTCACCAAATTTTAGGTTACTTCATCACTAAGAAACTAAGTTAAAAGACTATTAATTAATGACACATATTTCATATACATTGATAATAACTACAAATATATAAAGAGGCTCGATAGTTTATCTATTCCCCATATTTATATTGTTATATGTTATATGTGATATAAACAATTTCAAATATTTTTGTTCTTCCCAATCAGCAAATTTTAGGTTACTTTATCATTAAAAAACTAAGTTAAAAGACTATTACTTAATGACACATATTTCATATACATTGGTAATAATTAAAATTATATAACGAGGCTCGATATTATATCTATTCCCCATATTCATATTGTTATATGTTATATATGATATAAACAATTTCAATATTTTTCTTCTTACCCATCAGCAAATTTTAGGTTACTTCATCACTAAGAAATTAAGATAAAAGACTATTAATTAATGACACATATTTCATATACATTGATTATAATTACAATTATATAAAGAGGCTCGATAGTATATCTATTCCCCATATTTATATTGTTATATGTTATATATGATATAAACAATTTCAATATTTTGCTTCTTCCCCGTCACTAAATTTTAGGTTACTTCATCACTAAGAAAGTAAGTTAAAAGACTATTAATTAAGGACACATATTTCATATACATTGATAATAACTAAATTTATATAAAGAGGCTCGATAGTATATCTATTCCCCATATTCATATTGTTATATGTTATATATGATATAAACAATTTCAATAGTTTACTTCTTCCCCGTCACCAAATTTTAGGTTACTTCATCACTAAGAAACTAAGTTAAAAGACTATTAATTAATGACACATATTTTATATACATTGATAATAACTACAATTATATAAAGAGGCTCGATAGTTTATCTATTCCCCATATTCATATTGTTATATGTTATATATGATAGAAACAATTTCAATATTTTTCTTCTTCCCCGTCAGCAAATTCTAGGTTACTTCATCATTAAGAAACTAAGTTAAAAGACTATTACTTAATGACACATATTTCATATACATTGGTAATAATTAAAATTATATAACGAGGCTCGATAGTATATCTATTCCCCATATTCATATTGTTATATGTTATATATGATATAAACAATTTCAATATTTTTCTTCTTCCCCATCAGCAAATTTTAGGTTACTTCATCACTAAGAAATTAAGATAAAAGACTATTAATTAATGACACATATTTCATATACATTGGTAATAACTAAAGTTATATAAAGAGGCTCGATAGTATATCTATTCCCCATATTTATATTGTTATATGTTATATATGATATAAACAATTTCAATATTTTGCTTCTTCCCCGTCACTAAATTTTAGGTTACGTCATCACTAAGAAAGTAAGTTAAAAGACTATTAATTAAGGACACATATTTCATATACATTGATAGTAACTAAATTTATATAAAGAGACTCGATAGTATATCTATTTCCCATATTCATATTGTTATATGTTATATATGATATAAACAATTTCAATATTTTACTTCTTCCCCGTCACCAAATTTCTAGGTTACTTCATCACTAAGAAACTAAGTTAAAAGACTATTAATTAATGACATATATTTCATATACATTGATAATAACTACAATTATATAAAGAGGCTCGATAGTTTATCTATTCCCCATATTCATATTGTTATATGTTATATATGATAAAAACAATTTCAATATTTTTCTTCTTCCCCGTCAGCAAATTCTAGGTTACTTCATCATTAAGAAACTAAGTTAAAAGACTATTACTTAATGACACATATTTCATATACATTGGTAATAATTAAAATTATATAACGAGGCTCGATAGTATATCTATTCCCCATATTCATATTGTTATATGTTATATATGACATAAACAATTTCAATATTTTTCTTCTTCCCCATCAGCAAATTCTAGGTTACTTCATCACTAAGAAATAAAGATAAAAGACTATTAATTAATGACACATATTTCATATACAATGATTATAATTACAATTATATAAAGAGGCTCGATAGTATATCTATTCCCTATATTCATATTGTTATATGTTATATATGATATAAATAATTTCAATATTTTGCTTCTTTCCCGTCACCAAATTTTAGGTTACTTCATCACTAAGAAACTAAGATAAAAGACTATTAATTAAGGACACATATTTCATATACATTGGTAATAACTAAATTTATATAAAGAGGCTCGATAGTATATCTATTCCCCATATTTATATTGTTATATGTTATATATGATATAAACAATTTCAATATTTTGCTTCTTCCCCGTCACTAAATTTTAGGTTACTTCATCACTAAGAAAGTAAGTTAAAAGACTATTAATTAAGGACACATATTTCATATACATTGATAATAACTAAATTTATATAAAGAGACTCGATAGTATATCTATTCCCCATATTCATATTGTTATATGTTATATATGATATAAACAATTTCAATAGTTTACTTCTTCCCCGTCACCAAATTTTAGGTTACTTCATCACTAAGAAACTAAGTTAAAAGACTATTAATTAATGACACATATTTTATATACATTGATAATAACTACAATTATATAAAGAGGCTCGATAGTTTATCTATTCCCCATATTCATATTGTTATATGTTATATATGATAGAAACAATTTCAATATTTTTCTTCTTCCCCGTCAGCAAATTCTAGGTTACTTCATCATTAAGAAACTAAGTTAAAAGACTATTACTTAATGACACATATTTCATATACATTGGTAATAATTAAAATTATATAACGAGGCTCGATAGTATATCTATTCCCCATATTCATATTGTTATATGTTATATATGATATAAACAATTTCAATATTTTTCTTCTTCCCCATCAGCAAATTTTAGGTTACTTCATCACTAAGAAATTAAGATAAAAGACTATTAATTAATGACACATATTTCATATACATTGATTATAATTACAATTATATAAAGAGGCTCGATAGTATATCTATTCCCCATATTCATATTGTTATATGTTATATATGATATAAACAATTTCAATATTTTGCTTCTTCCCCGTCACCAAATTTTAGGTTACTTCATCACTAAGAAACTAAGATAAAAGACTATTAATTAAGGACACATATTTCATATACATTGGTAATAACTAAAGTTATATAAAGAGGCTCGATAGTATATCTATTCCCCATATTTATATTGTTATATGTTATATATGATATAAACAATTTCAATATTTTGCTTCTTCCCCGTCACTAAATTTTAGGTTACGTCGTCACTAAGAAAGTAAGTTAAAAGACTATTAATTAAGGACACATATTTCATATACATTGATAATAACTAAATTTATATAAACAGACTCGATAGTATATCTATTTCCCATATTCATATTGTTATATGTTATATATGATATAAACAATTTCAATATTTTACTTCTTCCCCGTCACCAAATTTTAGGTTACTTCATCACTAAGAAACTAAGTTAAAAGACTATTAATTAATGACACATATTTCATATACATTGATAATAACTACAATTATATAAAGAGGCTCGATAGTTTATCTATTCCCCATATTCATATTGTTATATGTTATATATGATAGAAATAATTTCAATATTTTTCTTCTTCCCCGTCAGTAAATTCTAGGTTACTTCATCACTAAGAAATTAAGATAAATGACTATTAATTAATGACACATATTTCATATACATTGATAATAATTACAATTATATAAAGAGGCTCGATAGTATATCTATTCCCCATATTTATATTTTATATGTTATATATGATATAAACAATTTCAATATTTTGCTTCTTCCCCGTCACTAAATTTTAGGTTACTTCATCACTAAGAAAGTAAGTTAAAAGACTATTAATTAAGGACACATATTTCATATACATTGATAATAACTAAATTTATATAAAGAGACTCGATAGTATATCTATTCCCCATATTCATATTGTTATATGTTATATATGATATAAACAATTTCAATATTTTACTTCTTCCCCGTCACCAAATTTTAGGTTACTTCATCACTAAGAAACTAAGTTAAAAGACTATTAATTAATGACACATATTTCATATACATTGATAATAACTACAAATATATAAAGAGGCTCGATAGTTTATCTATTCCCCATATTCATATTGTTATATGTTATATGTGATATAAACAATTTCAATATTTTTGTTCTTCCCCATCAGCAAATTTTAGGTTACTTCATCATTAAGAAACTAAGTTAAAAGACTATTACTTAATGACACATATTTCATATACATTGGTAATAATTAAAATTATATAACGAGGCTCGATAGTATATCTATTCCTCATATTCATATTGTTATATGTTATATATGATATAAACAATTTCAATATTTTGCTTCTTCCCCGTCACCAAATTTTAGGTTAATTCATCACTAAGAAATTAAGATGAAAGATTATTAATTAATGACAAATATTTCATATACATTGATAATACCTACAAATATATAAAGAGGCTCCATAGTTTATCTATTCCCCATATTCATGTTGTTATATGTTATATGTGATATAAACAATTTCAATATTTTTCTTATTCCCCATCAGCAAATTTTAGGTTACTTCATCATTAAGAAACTAAGTTAAAAGACTATTACTTAATGACACATATTTCATATACATTGGTAATAATTAAAATTATATAACGAGGCTCGATAGTATATCTATTCCCCATATTCATATTGTAATATGTTATATATGATATAAACAATTTCAATATTTTTCTTCTTCCCCATCAGCAAATTTTAGGTTACTTCATCACTAAGAAATTAAGATAAAAGACTATTAATTAATGACACATATTTCATATAAATTGATAATAATTACAATTATATAAAGAGGCTCGATAGTATATCTATTCCCCATATTCATATTGTTATATGTTATATATGATATAAACAATTTCAATATTTTGCTTCTTCCCCGTCACTAAATTTTAGGTTACTTCATCACTAAGAAACTAAGATAAAAGACAATTAATTAAGGACACATATTTCATATACATTGGTAATAACTAAAGTTATATAAAGAGGCTCGATAGTATATCTATTCCCCATATTTATATTATTATATGTTACATATGATATAAACAATTTCAATATTTTGCTTCTTCCCCGTCACTAAATTTTAGGTTACTTCATCACTAAGAAAGTAAGTTAAAAGACTATTAATTAAGGACACATATTTCATATACATTGATAATAACTACAATTATATAAAGAGGCTCGATAGTTTATCTATTCCCCATATTCATATTGTTATATGTTATATATGATAGAAACAATTTCAATATTTTTCTTCTTCCCCGTCAGCAAATTCTAGGTTACTTCATCATTAAGAAACTAAGTTAAAAGACTATTACTTAATGACACATATTTCATATACATTGGTAATAATTAAAATTATATAACGAGGCTCGATAGTATATCTATTCCCCATATTCATATTGTTATATGTTATATATGATATAAACAATTTCAATATTTTTCTTCTTCCCCATCAGCAAATTTTAGGTTACTTCATCACTAAGAAATTAAGATAAAAGACTATTAATTAATGACACATATTTCATATACATTGATAATAACTAAATTTATATAAAGAGACTCGATAGTATATCTATTCCCCATATTCATATTGTTATATGTTATATATGATATAAACAATTTCAATATTTTCCTTCTTCCCCGTCACCAAATTTTAGGTTAATTCATCACTAAGAAACTAAGTTAAAATACTATTAATTAATGACACATATTTAATATACATTGATAATAACTACAATTATATAAAGAGGCTCGATAGTTTATCTATTCCCCATATTCATATTGTTATATGTTATATGTGATAGAAACAATTTCAATATTTTTCTTCTTCCCCATCAGCAAATTCTAGGTTACTTCATCATTAAGAAACTAAGTTAAAAGACTATTACTTAATGACACATATTTCATATACATTGGTAATAATTAAAATTATATAACGAGGCTCGATAGTATATCTATTCCCCATATTCATATTGTTATATGTTATATATGATATAAATAATTTCAATATTTTTCTTCTTCCCCATCAGCAAATTTTAGGTTACTTCATCACTAAGAAACTTAGATAAAAGACTATTAATTAATGACACATATTTCATATACATTTATAATAATTACAAGTATATAAAGAGGCTCGATAGTATATCTATTCCCCATATTCATATTGTTATATGTTATATATGATATAAACAATTTCAATATTTTGCTTCTTCCCCGTCACCAAATTTAAGGTTACTTCATCACTAAGAAAGTAAGATAAAAGACTATTAATTAATGACACATATTTCATATACATTGATAATAATTACAATTATATAAAGAGGCTCGATAGTATATCTATTCCCCATATTCATATTCTTATATGTTATATATGATATAAACAATTTCAATATTTTACTTCTTCCCCGTCACCAAATTTTAGGTTACTTCATCACTAAGAAACTAAGTTAAAAGACTATTAATTAAGGACACATATTTCATATACATTGGTAATAACTAAAGTTATATAAAGAGGCTCGATAGTATATCTATTCCCCATATTTATATTGTTATATGTTATATATGATATAAACAATTTCAATATTTTGCTTCTTCCCCGTCACTAAATTTTAGGTTACTTCATCACTAAGAAAGTAAGTTAAAAGACTATTAATTAAGGACACATATTTCATATACATTGATAATAACTAAATTTATATAAAGAGACTCGATAGTATATCTATTCCCCATATTCATATTGTTATATGTTATATATGATATAAACAATTTCAATATTTTACTTCTTCCCCGTCACCAAATTTTAGGTTACTTCATCACTAAGAAACTAAGTTAAAAGACTATTAATTAATGACACATATTTCATATACATTGATAATAACTACAAATATATAAAGAGGCTCGATAGTTTATCTATTCCCCATATTCATATTGTTATATGTTATATGTGATATAAACAATTTCAATATTTTTGTTCTTCCCCATCAGCAAATTTTAGGTTACTTCATCATTAAGAAACTAAGTTAAAAGACTATTACTTAATGACACATATTTCATATACATTGGTAATAATTAAAATTATATAACGAGGCTCGATAGTATATCTATTCCTCATATTCATATTGTTATATGTTATATATGATATAAACAATTTCAATATTTTGCTTCTTCCCCGTCACCAAATTTTAGGTTAATTCATCACTAAGAAATTAAGATGAAAGATTATTAATTAATGACAAATATTTCATATACATTGATAATACCTACAAATATATAAAGAGGCTCCATAGTTTATCTATTCCCCATATTCATGTTGTTATATGTTATATGTGATATAAACAATTTCAATATTTTTCTTATTCCCCATCAGCAAATTTTAGGTTACTTCATCATTAAGAAACTAAGTTAAAAGACTATTACTTAATGACACATATTTCATATACATTGGTAATAATTAAAATTATATAACGAGGCTCGATAGTATATCTATTCCCCATATTCATATTGTAATATGTTATATATGATATAAACAATTTCAATATTTTTCTTCTTCCCCATCAGCAAATTTTAGGTTACTTCATCACTAAGAAATTAAGATAAAAGACTATTAATTAATGACACATATTTCATATAAATTGATAATAATTACAATTATATAAAGAGGCTCGATAGTATATCTATTCCCCATATTCATATTGTTATATGTTATATATGATATAAACAATTTCAATATTTTGCTTCTTCCCCGTCACTAAATTTTAGGTTACTTCATCACTAAGAAACTAAGATAAAAGACAATTAATTAAGGACACATATTTCATATACATTGGTAATAACTAAAGTTATATAAAGAGGCTCGATAGTATATCTATTCCCCATATTTATATTATTATATGTTACATATGATATAAACAATTTCAATATTTTGCTTCTTCCCCGTCACTAAATTTTAGGTTACTTCATCACTAAGAAAGTAAGTTAAAAGACTATTAATTAAGGACACATATTTCATATACATTGATAATAACTACAATTATATAAAGAGGCTCGATAGTTTATCTATTCCCCATATTCATATTGTTATATGTTATATATGATAGAAACAATTTCAATATTTTTCTTCTTCCCCGTCAGCAAATTCTAGGTTACTTCATCATTAAGAAACTAAGTTAAAAGACTATTACTTAATGACACATATTTCATATACATTGGTAATAATTAAAATTATATAACGAGGCTCGATAGTATATCTATTCCCCATATTCATATTGTTATATGTTATATATGATATAAACAATTTCAATATTTTTCTTCTTCCCCATCAGCAAATTTTAGGTTACTTCATCACTAAGAAATTAAGATAAAAGACTATTAATTAATGACACATATTTCATATACATTGATAATAACTAAATTTATATAAAGAGACTCGATAGTATATCTATTCCCCATATTCATATTGTTATATGTTATATATGATATAAACAATTTCAATATTTTCCTTCTTCCCCGTCACCAAATTTTAGGTTAATTCATCACTAAGAAACTAAGTTAAAATACTATTAATTAATGACACATATTTAATATACATTGATAATAACTACAATTATATAAAGAGGCTCGATAGTTTATCTATTCCCCATATTTATATTGTTATATGTTATATGTGATAGAAACAATTTCAATATTTTTCTTCTTCCCCATCAGCAAATTCTAGGTTACTTCATCATTAAGAAACTAAGTTAAAAGACTATTACTTAATGACACATATTTCATATACATTGGTAATAATTAAAATTATATAACGAGGCTCGATAGTATATCTATTCCCCATATTCATATTGTTATATGTTATATATGATATAAACAATTTCAATATTTTTCTTCTTCCCCATCAGCAAATTTTAGGTTACTTCATCACTAAGAAATTAAGATAAATGACTATTAATTAATGACACATATTTCATATACATTGATAATAATTACAATTATATAAAGAGGCTCGATAGTATATCTATTCCCCATATTTATATTTTATATGTTATATATGATATAAACAATTTCAATATTTTGCTTCTTCCCCGTCACTAAATTTTAGGTTACTTCATCACTAAGAAAGTAAGTTAAAAGACTATTAATTAAGGACACATATTTCATATACATTGATAATAACTAAATTTATATAAAGAGACTCGATAGTATATCTATTCCCCATATTCATATTGTTATATGTTATATATGATATAAACAATTTCAATATTTTACTTCTTCCCCGTCACCAAATTTTAGGTTACTTCATCACTAAGAAACTAAGTTAAAAGACTATTAATTAATGACACATATTTCATATACATTGATAATAACTACAAATATATAAAGAGGCTCGATAGTTTATCTATTCCCCATATTCATATTGTTATATGTTATATGTGATATAAACAATTTCAATATTTTTGTTCTTCCCCATCAGCAAATTTTAGGTTACTTCATCATTAAGAAACTAAGTTAAAAGACTATTACTTAATGACACATATTTCATATACATTGGTAATAATTAAAATTATATAACGAGGCTCGATAGTATATCTATTCCTCATATTCATATTGTTATATGTTATATATGACATAAACAATTTCAATATTTTGCTTCTTCCCCGTCACCAAATTTTAGGTTAATTCATCACTAAGAAATTAAGATGAAAGATTATTAATTAATGACAAATATTTCATATACATTGATAATACCTACAAATATATAAAGAGGCTCCATAGTTTATCTATTCCCCATATTCATGTTGTTATATGTTATATGTGATATAAACAATTTCAATATTTTTCTTATTCCCCATCAGCAAATTTTAGGTTACTTCATCATTAAGAAACTAAGTTAAAAGACTATTACTTAATGACACATATTTCATATACATTGGTAATAATTAAAATTATATAACGAGGCTCGATAGTATATATATTCCCCATATTCATATTGTAATATGTTATATATGATATAAACAATTTCAATATTTTTCTTCTTCCCCATCAGCAAATTTTAGGTTACTTCATCACTAAGAAATTAAGATAAAAGACTATTAATTAATGACACATATTTCATATAAATTGATAATAATTACAATTATATAAAGAGGCTCGATAGTATATCTATTCCCCATATTCATATTGTTATATGTTATATATGATATAAACAATTTCAATATTTTGCTTCTTCCCCGTCACTAAATTTTAGGTTACTTCATCACTAAGAAACTAAGATAAAAGACAATTAATTAAGGACACATATTTCATATACATTGGTAATAACTAAAGTTATATAAAGAGGCTCGATAGTATATCTATTCCCCATATTTATATTATTATATGTTACATATGATATAAACAATTTCAATATTTTGCTTCTTCCCCGTCACTAAATTTTAGGTTACTTCATCACTAAGAAAGTAAGTTAAAAGACTATTAATTAAGGACACATATTTCATATACATTGATAATAACTACAATTATATAAAGAGGCTCGATAGTTTATCTATTCCCCATATTCATATTGTTATATGTTATATATGATAGAAACAATTTCAATATTTTTCTTCTTCCCCGTCAGCAAATTCTAGGTTACTTCATCATTAAGAAACTAAGTTAAAAGACTATTACTTAATGACACATATTTCATATACATTGGTAATAATTAAAATTATATAACGAGGCTCGATAGTATATCTATTCCCCATATTCATATTGTTATATGTTATATATGATATAAACAATTTCAATATTTTTCTTCTTCCCCATCAGTAAATTTTAGGTTACTTCATCACTAAGAAATTAAGATAAAAGACTATTAATTAATGACACATATTTCATATACATTGATAATAACTAAATTTATATAAAGAGACTCGATAGTATATCTATTCCCCATATTCATATTGTTATATGTTATATATGATATAAACAATTTCAATATTTTCCTTCTTCCCCGTCACCAAATTTTAGGTTAATTCATCACTAAGAAACTAAGTTAAAATACTATTAATTAATGACACATATTTAATATACATTGATAATAACTACAATTATATAAAGAGGCTCGATAGTTTATCTATTCCCCATATTCATATTGTTATATGTTATATGTGATAGAAACAATTTCAATATTTTTCTTCTTCCCCATCAGCAAATTCTAGGTTACTTCATCATTAAGAAACTAAGTTAAAAGACTATTACTTAATGACACATATTTCATATACATTGGTAATAATTAAAATTATATAACGAGGCTCGATAGTATATCTATTCCCCATATTCATATTGTTATATGTTATATATGATATAAATAATTTCAATATTTTTCTTCTTCCCCATCAGCAAATTTTAGGTTACTTCATCACTAAGAAACTTAGATAAAAGACTATTAATTAATGACACATATTTCATATACATTTATAATAATTACAAGTATATAAAGAGGCTCGATAGTATATCTATTCCCCATATTCATATTGTTATATGTTATATATGATATAAACAATTTCAATATTTTGCTTCTTCCCCGTCACCAAATTTTAGGTTACTTCATCACTAAGAAAGTAAGATAAAAGACTATTAATTAATGACACATATTTCATATACATTGATAATAATTACAATTATATAAAGAGGCTCGATAGTATATCTATTCCCCATATTCATATTCTTATATGTTATATATGATATAAACAATTTCAATATTTTACTTCTTCCCCGTCACCAAATTTTAGGTTACTTCATCACTAAGAAACTAAGTTAAAAGACTATTAATTAATGACACATATTTCATATACATTGATAATAACTACAAATATATAAAGAGGCTCGATAGTTTATCTATTCCCCATATTTATATTGTTATATGTTATATGTGATATAAACAATTTCAAATATTTTTGTTCTTCCCAATCAGCAAATTTTAGGTTACTTCATCATTAAAAAACTAAGTTAAAAGACTATTACTTAATGACACATATTTCATATACATTGGTAATAATTAAAATTATATAACGAGGCTCGATATTATATCTATTCCCCATATTCATATTGTTATATGTTATATATGATATAAACAATTTCAATATTTTTCTTCTTACCCATCAGCAAATTTTAGGTTACTTCATCACTAAGAAATTAAGATAAAAGACTATTAATTAATGACACATATTTCATATACATTGATTATAATTACAATTATATAAAGAGGCTCGATAGTATATCTATTCCCCATATTCATATTGTTATATGTTATATATGATATAAACAATTTCAATATTTTGCTTCTTCCCCGTCACCAAATTTTAGGTTACTTCATCACTAAGAAACTAAGATAAAAGACTATTAATTAAGGACACATATTTCATATACATTGGTAATAACTAAAGTTATATAAAGAGGCTCGATAGTATATCTATTCCCCATATTTATATTGTTATATGTTATATATGATATAAACAATTTCAATAGTTTACTTCTTCCCCGTCACCAAATTTTAGGTTACTTCATCACTAAGAAACTAAGTTAAAAGACTATTAATTAATGACACATATTTTATATACATTGATAATAACTACAATTATATAAAGAGCTCGATAGTTTATCTATTCCCCATATTCATATTGTTATATGTTATATATGATAGAAACAATTTCAATATTTTTCTTCTTCCCCGTCAGCAAATTCTAGGTTACTTCATCATTAAGAAACTAAGTTAAAAGACTATTACTTAATGACACATATTTCATATACATTGGTAATAATTAAAATTATATAACGAGGCTCGATAGTATATCTATTCCCCATATTCATATTGTTATATGTTATATATGATATAAACAATTTCAATATTTTTCTTCTTCCCCATCAGCAAATTTTAGGTTACTTCATCACTAAGAAATTAAGATAAAAGACTATTAATTAATGACACATATTTCATATACATTGATTATAATTACAATTAAATAAAGAGGCTCGATAGTATATCTATTCCCCATATTCATATTGTTATATGTTATATATGATATAAACAATTTCAATATTTTGCTTCTTCCCCGTCACCAAATTTTAGGTTACTTCATCACTAAGAAACTAAGATAAAAGACTATTAATTAAGGACACATATTTCATATACATTGGTAATAACTAAAGTTATATAAAGAGGCTCGATAGTATATCTATTCCCCATATTTATATTGTTATATGTTATATATGATATAAACAATTTCAATATTTTGCTTCTTCCCCGTCACTAAATTTTAGGTTACGTCGTCACTAAGAAAGTAAGTTAAAAGACTATTAATTAAGGACACATATTTCATATACATTGATAATAACTAAATTTATATAAACAGACTCGATAGTATATCTATTTCCCATATTCATATTGTTATATGTTATATATGATATAAACAATTTCAATATTTTACTTCTTCCCCGTCACCAAATTTTAGGTTACTTCATCACTAAGAAACTAAGTTAAAAGACTATTAATTAATGACACATATTTAATATACATTGATAATAACTACAATTATATAAAGAGGCTCGATAGTTTATCTATTCCCCATATTCATATTGTTATATGTTATATATGATAGAAACAATTTCAATATTTTTCTTCTTCCCCGTCAGCAAATTCTAGGTTACTTCATCTTTAAGAAACTAAGTTAAAAGACTATTACTTAATGACACATATTTCATATACATTGGTAATAATTAAAATTATATAACGAGGCTCGATAGTATATCTATTCCCCATATTCATATTGTTATATGTTATATATGATATAAACAATTTCAATATTTTGCTTCTTCCCCGTCACCAAATTTTAGGTTACTTCATCACTAAGAAACTAAGATAAAAGACTATTAATTAAGGACACATATTTCATATACATTGGTAATAACTAAAGTTATATAAAGAGGCTCGATAGTATATCTATTCCCCATATTTATATTGTTATATGTTATATATGATATAAACAATTTCAATATTTTGCTTCTTCCCCGTCACTAAATTTTAGGTTACGTCATCACTAAGAAAGTAAGTTAAAAGACTATTAATTAAGGACACATATTTCATATACATTGATAGTAACTAAATTTATATAAAGAGACTCGATAGTATATCTATTTCCCATATTTATATTGTTATATGTTATATATGATATAAACAATTTCAATATTTTACTTCTTCCCCGTCACCAAATTTTAGGTTACTTCATCACTAAGAAACTAAGTTAAAAGACTATTAATTAATGACACATATTTTATATACATTGATAATAACTACAATTATATAAAGAGCTCGATAGTTTATCTATTCCCCATATTCATTTTGTTATATGTTATATATGATAGAAACAATTTCAATATTTTTCTTCTTCCCCGTCAGCAAATTCTAGGTTACTTCATCATTAAGAAACTAAGTTAAAAGACTATTACTTAATGACACATATTTCATATACATTGGTAATAATTAAAATTATATAACGAGGCTCGATAGTATATCTATTCCCCATATTCATATTGTTATATGTTATATATGATATAAACAATTTCAATATTTTTCTTCTTCCCCATCAGCAAATTTTAGGTTACTTCATCACTAAGAAATTAAGATAAAAGACTATTAATTAATGACACATATTTCATATACATTGATTATAATTACAATTAAATAAAGAGGCTCGATAGTATATCTATTCCCCATATTCATATTGTTATATGTTATATATGATATAAACAATTTCAATATTTTGCTTCTTCCCCGTCACCAAATTTTAGGTTACTTCATCACTAAGAAACTAAGATAAAAGACTATTAATTAAGGACACATATTTCATATACATTGGTAATAACTAAAGTTATATAAAGAGGCTCGATAGTATATCTATTCCCCATATTTATATTGTTATATGTTATATATGATATAAACAATTTCAATATTTTGCTTCTTCCCCGTCACTAAATTTTAGGTTACGTCGTCACTAAGAAAGTAAGTTAAAAGACTATTAATTAAGGACACATATTTCATATACATTGATAATAACTAAATTTATATAAACAGACTCGATAGTATATCTATTTCCCATATTCATATTGTTATATGTTATATATGATATAAACAATTTCAATATTTTACTTCTTCCCCGTCACCAAATTTTAGGTTACTTCATCACTAAGAAACTAAGTTAAAAGACTATTAATTAATGACACATATTTAATATACATTGATAATAACTACAATTATATAAAGAGGCTCGATAGTTTATCTATTCCCCATATTCATATTGTTATATGTTATATATGATAGAAACAATTTCAATATTTTTCTTCTTCCCCGTCAGCAAATTCTAGGTTACTTCATCTTTAAGAAACTAAGTTAAAAGACTATTACTTAATGACACATATTTCATATACATTGGTAATAATTAAAATTATATAACGAGGCTCGATAGTATATCTATTCCCCATATTCATATTGTTATATGTTATATATGATATAAACAATTTCAATATTTTGCTTCTTCCCCGTCACCAAATTTTAGGTTACTTCATCACTAAGAAACTAAGATAAAAGACTATTAATTAAGGACACATATTTCATATACATTGGTAATAACTAAAGTTATATAAAGAGGCTCGATAGTATATCTATTCCCCATATTTATATTGTTATATGTTATATATGATATAAACAATTTCAATATTTTGCTTCTTCCCCGTCACTAAATTTTAGGTTACGTCATCACTAAGAAAGTAAGTTAAAAGACTATTAATTAAGGACACATATTTCATATACATTGATAGTAACTAAATTTATATAAAGAGACTCGATAGTATATCTAT
Organism: Vicia faba; assembly: GCA_948472305.1. NCBI lineage: Eukaryota > Viridiplantae > Streptophyta > Magnoliopsida > Fabales > Fabaceae > Vicia > Vicia faba. Next base: position 75,657 of record CATIWC010002926.1, on the reverse strand, counting down.
TTCCCATATTCATATTGTTATATGTTATATATGATATAAACAATTTCAATATTTTACTTCTTCCCCGTCACCAAATTTCTAGGTTACTTCATCACTAAGAAACTAAGTTAAAGGACTATTAATTAATGACATATATTTCATATACATTGATAATAACTACAATTATATAAAGAGGCTCGATAGTTTATCTATTCCCCATATTCATATTGTTATATGTTATATATGATAAAAACAATTTCAATATTTTTCTTCTTCCCCGTCAGCAAATTCTAGGTTACTTCTTCATTAAGAAACTAAGTTAAAAGACTATTACTTAATGACACATATTTCATATACATTGGTAATAATTAAAATTATATAACGAGGCTCGATAGTATATCTATTCCCCATATTCATATTGTTATATGTTATATATGACATAAACAATTTCAATATTTTTCTTCTTCCCCATCAGCAAATTCTAGGTTACTTCATCACTAAGAAATTAAGATAAAATACTATTAATTAATGACACATATTTCATATACAATGATTATAATTACAATTATATAAAGAGGCTCGATAGTATATCTATTCCCTATATTCATATTGTTATATGTTATATATGATATAAATAATTTCAATATTTTGCTTCTTTCCCGTCACCAAATTTTAGGTTACTTCATCACTAAGAAACTAAGATAAAAGACTATTAATTAAGGACACATATTTCATATACATTGGTAATAACTAAATTTATATAAAGAGGCTCGATAGTATATCTATTCCCCATATTTATATTGTTATATGTTATATATCATATAAACAATTTCAATATTTTGCTTCTTCCCCGTCACTAAATTTTAGGTTACTTCATCACTAAGAAAGTAAGTTAAAAGACTATTAATTAAGGACACATATTTCATATACATTGATAATAACTAAATTTATATAAAGAGACTCGATAGTATATCTATTCCCCATATTCATATTGTTATATGTTATATATGATATAAACAATTTCAATAGTTTACTTCTTCCCCGTCACCAAATTTTAGGTTACTTCATCACTAAGAAACTAAGTTAAAAGACTATTAATTAATGACACATATTTTATATACATTGATAATAACTACAATTATATAAAGAGGCTCGATAGTTTATCTATTCCCCATATTCATATTGTTATATGTTATATATGATAGAAACAATTTCAATATTTTTCTTCTTCCCCGTCAGCAAATTCTAGGTTACTTCATCATTAAGAAACTAAGTTAAAAGACTATTACTTAATGACACATATTTCATATACATTGGTAATAATTAAAATTATATAACGAGGCTCGATAGTATATCTATTCCCCATATTCATATTGTTATATGTTATATATGATATAAACAATTTCAATATTTTTCTTCTTCCCCATCAGCAAATTTTAGGTTACTTCATCACTAAGAAATTAAGATAAAAGACTATTAATTAATGACACATATTTCATATACATTGATTATAATTACAATTATATAAAGAGGCTCGATAGTATATCTATTCCCCATATTCATATTGTTATATGTTATATATGATATAAACAATTTCAATATTTTGCTTCTTCCCCGTCACCAAATTTTAGGTTACTTCATCACTAAGAAACTAAGATAAAAGACTATTAATTAAGGACACATATTTCATATACATTGGTAATAACTAAAGTTATATAAAGAGGCTCGATAGTATATCTATTCCCCATATTTATATTGTTATATGTTATATATGATATAAACAATTTCAATATTTTGCTTCTTCCCCGTCACTAAATTTTAGGTTACGTCGTCACTAAGAAAGTAAGTTAAAAGACTATTAATTAAGGACACATATTTCATATACATTGATAATAACTAAATTTATATAAACAGACTCGATAGTATATCTATTTCCCATATTCATATTGTTATATGTTATATATGATATAAACAATTTCAATATTTTACTTCTTCCCCGTCACCAAATTTTAGGTTACTTCATCACTAAGAAACTAAGTTAAAAGACTATTAATTAATGACACATATTTCATATACATTGATAATAACTACAATTATATAAAGAGGCTCGATAGTTTTATCTATTCCCCATATTCATATTGTTATATGTTATATATGATAGAAACAATTTCAATATTTTTCTTCTTCCCCGTCAGCAAATTCTAGGTTACTTCATCTTTAAGAAACTAAGTTAAAAGACTATTACTTAATGACACATATTTCATATACATTGGTAATAATTAAAATTATATAACGAGGCTCGATAGTATATCTATTCCCCATATTCATATTGTTATATGTTATATATGATATAAACAATTTCAATATTTTTCTTCTTCCCCATCAGCAAATTTTAGGTTACTTCATCACTACGAAATTAAGATAAATGACTATTAATTAATGACACATATTTCATATACATTGATAATAATTACAATTATATAAAGAGGCTCGATAGTATATCTATCCTCCCCCCCCCCCCATATTCCATATTGTTATATGTTATATATGATATAAACAATTTCAATATTTTGCTTCTTCCCCGTCACCAAATTTTAGGTTACTTCATCACTAAGAAACTAAGTTAAAAGACTATTAATTAAGGACACATATTTCATATACATTGGTAATAACTAAAGTTATATAAAGAGGCTCGATAGTATATCTATTCCCCATATTTATATTGTTATATGTTATATATGATATAAACAATTTCAATATTTTGCTTCTTCCCCGTCACTAAATTTTAGGTTACTTCATCACTAAGAAAGTAAGTTAAAAGACTATTAATTAAGGACACATATTTCATATACATTGATAATAACTAAATTTATATAAAGAGACTCGATATTATATCTATTCCCCATATTCATATTGTTATATGTTATATATGATATAAACAATTTCAATATTTTACTTCTTCCCCGTCACCAAATTTAGGTTACTTCATCACTAAGAAACTAAGTTAAAAGACTATTAATTAATGACACATATTTCATATACATTGATAATAACTACAAATATATAAAGAGGCTCGATAGTTTATCTATTCCCCATATTCATATTGTTATATGTTATATGTGATATAAACAATTTCAATATTTTTCTTATTCCCCATCAGCAAATTTTAGGTTACTTCATCATTAAGAAACTAAGTTAAAAGACTATTAATTAAGGACATATATTTCATATACATTGGTAATAATTAAAATTATATAACGAGGCTCGATAGTATATCTATTCCCCATATTCATATTGTTATATGTTATATATGATATAAACAATTTCAATATTTTCCTTCTTCCCCGTCACCAAATTTTAGGTTAATTCATCACTAAGAAACTAAGTTAAAAGACTATTAATTAATGACAAATATTTCATATACATTGGTAATAATTAAAATTATATAACGAGGCTCGATAGTATATCTATTCCCCATATTCATATTGTTATATGTTATATATGATATAAATAATTTCAATATTTTTCTTCTTCCCATCAGCAAATTTTAGGTTACTTCATCACTAAGAAACATAGATAAAAGACTATTAATTAATGACACATATTTCATACACATTTATAATAACTAATATTATATAGAGGCTCAATAGTATATCTATTCCCCATATTCATATTGTTATATGTTATATATGATATAAACAATTTCAATATTTTGCTTCTTCCCCGTCACCAAATTTTAGGTTACTTCATCACTAAGAAACTAAGATAAAAGACTATTAATTAAGGACACATATTTCATATACATTGGTAATAACTAAAGTTATATAAAGAGGCTCGATAAAATATCTATTCCCCCAGATTTATATTGTTATATGTTATATATGATATAAACAATTTCAATATTTTGCTTCTTCCCCGTCACTAAATTTTAGGTTACTTCATCACTAAGAAAGTAAGTTAAAAGACTATTAATTAAGGACGCATATTTCATATACATTGATAATAACTAAATATATATAAAGAGACCTCGATAGTATATCTATTCCCCATATTCATATTGTTATATGTTATATATGATATAAACAATTTCAATATTTTACTTCTTGCCCGTCACCAAATTTTAGGTTACTTCATCACTAATAAACTAAGTTAAAAGACTTTTAGTTAATGACACATATTTCTTATACATTGATAATAACTACAATTATATAAAGAGGCTCGATAGTTTATCTATTCCCCATATTCATATTGTTATATGTTATATATGATAGAAACAATTTCAATATTTTTCTTCTTCCCCGTCAGCAAATTCTAGGTTACTTCATCATTAAGAAACTAAGTTAAAAGACTATTAGTTAATGACACATATTTCATATACATTGATAATAACTACAATTATATAAAGAGGCTCGATAGTATATCTATTCCCCATATTCATATTGTTATATGTTATATATGATATAAACAATTTCAATATTTTGCTTCTTCCCGGTCACCAAATTTTAGGTTACTTCATCATTAAGAAACTAAGTTAAAATACTATTATTTAATGACACATATTTCATATACATTCGTAATAATTAAAATTATATAACGAGGCTCGATATTATATCTATTCCCCATATTCATATTGTTATATGTTATATATGATATAAACAATTTCAATATTTTTCTTCTTCCCCATCAGCAAATTTTAGGTTACTTCATCATTAAGAAACTAAGTTAAGCGACTATTATTTAATAAAACATATTTTATATACATTGGTAATAATTAAAATTATATAACGAGGCTCGATAGTATATCTATTCCCCATATTCATATTGTTATATGTTATATATGATATAAATAATTTCAATATTTTTCTTTTTCCCCGTCAGCAAATTTTAGGTTACTTCATCAATAAGAAACTAAGTTAAAAGACTATTAATTAATGACACATATTTCATATACATTGATAATAACTACAATTATATAAAGAGGCTCGATAGTATATCTATTCCCCATATTCATATTGTTATATGTTATATATGATATAAATAATTTCAATATTTTTCTTCTTCGCCACCAGCAAATTTTAGGTTACTTCATCATTAAGAAACTAAGTTAAACGACTATTATTTAATGAAACAAATTTTATATACATTGGTAATAATTAAAATTATATAACGAGGCTTTATAGTATATCTATTCCCCATATTCATATTGTTATATGTATATGTGATATAAACAATTTCAATATTTTTCTTCTTCCCCGTCAGCAAATTTTAGGTTACTTCATCACTAAGAAACTAAGATAAAGACTATTAATTAAGGACACATATTTCATATACATTGATAATAATTACAATTATATAAAGAGGCTCGATAGTATATCTATTCCCCATATTCATATTGTTATATGTTATATATGATATAAACAATTTCAATATTTTGCTTCTTCCCCGTCACCAAATTTTAGGTTACTTCATCACTAAGAAACTAAGTTAAAAGACTATTAATTAATGACAAATATTTCATATACATTGATAATAACTACAAATATATAAAGAGGCTCGATAGTTTATCTATTCCCCATATTCATATTGTTATATGTTATATGTGATATAAACAATTTCAATATTTTTCTTCTTCCCCATCAGCAAATTTTAGGTTACTTCATCATTAAGAAACTAAGTTAAAAGACTATTACTTAATGACACATATTCATATACATTGGTAATAATTAAAATTATATAACGAGGCTCAATAGTATATCTATTCCCCATATTCATCTTGTTATATGTTATATATGATATAAATAATTTAAATATTTTTCTTCTTCCCCATCAACAAATTTTAGGTTACTTCATCACTAAGAAACTTAGATAAAAGACTATTAATTAATGACACATATTTCATATACATTTATAATAATTACAATTATATAAAGAGGCTCGATAGTATATCTATCTCCATATTCATATTGTTATATGTTATATATGATATAAACAATTTCAATATTTTGCTTCTTCCCCGTCACCAAATTTAGGTTACTTCATCACTAAGAAAGTAAGTTAAAAGACTATTAATTAAGGACACATATTTCATATACATTGATAATAAATAAATTTATATAAAGAGACTCGATAGTATATCTATTCCCCATATTCATATTGTTATATGTTATATATGTTATAAACAATTTCAATATTTTACTTCTTCCCCGTCACCAAATTTTAGGTTACTTCATCACTAAGAAACTAAGTTAAAAGACTATTAATTAATGACAAATATTTCATATACATTGATAATAACTAAAAATATATAAAGAGGCTCGATAGTTTATCTATTCCCCATATTCATATTGTTATATGTTATATGTGATATAAACAATTTCAATATTTTTCTTCTTCTCCATCAGCAAATTTTAGGTTACTTCATCATTAAGAAACTAAGTTAAAATACTATTACTTAATGACACATATTTCATATACATTGGTAATAATTAAAATTATATAACGAGGCTCGATAGTATATCTATTCCCCATATTCATATTTTTATATGTTATATATGATATAATAATTTCAATATTTTTCTTCTTCCCCATCAGCAAATTTTAGGTTACTTCATCACTATGAAACTTAGATAAAAGACTATTAATTAATGACACATATTTCATATACATTTATAATAACTAATATTATATAGAGGCTCGATAGTATATCTATTCCCCATATTCATATTGTTATATGTTATATATGATATAAACAATTTCAATATTTTGCTTCTTCCCCGTCACCAAATTTTAGGGTTACTTCATCCCTAAGAAACTAATTTAAAAGACTATTAATTAATGACACATATTTCATATACATTGGTAATAACTAAAGTTATATAAGGAGGCTCGATAGTATATCTATCGCCCATATTTATATTGTTATATGTTATATATGATATAAACAATTTCAATATTTTGCTTCTTTCCCATCACCAAATTTTGGGTTACTTCATCACTAAGAAACGAATTTAAAAGACTATTAATTAAGGACACATATTTCATATACATCGATAATAACTAAAGTTATATAAAGAGTCTCGATAATATATATTTATTCCCTATATTCATATTGTTATATGTTATATATGATATAAACAATTTCAATATTTTCCTTCTTCCCCGTCACCAAATTTTAGGTTACTTCATCACTAAGAAAGTAAGTTAAAAGACTATTAATTAAGGACACATATTTCATATACATTGATAATAACTAAATTTATATAAAGAGACTCGATAGTTTATCTATTCCCCATATTCATATTGTTATATGTTATATATGATAGAAACAATTTTAATATTTTCTTCTTCCTCGGCAGCAAATTCTAGGTTACTTCATCATTAAGAAACTAAGTTAAAAGACTATTACTTAATGACACATATTTCATATACATTGGTAATAATTAAAATTATATCACGAGGCTCGATAGTATATCTAATCCCCATATTCATATTGTTATATGTTATATATGATATAAACAATTTCAATATTTTTCTTCTTCCCCATCAGCAAATTTTAGGTTACTTCATCACTAAGAAATTAAGATAAAAGACTATTAATTAATGACACATATTTCATATACATTGATAATAATTACAATTATATAAAGAGGCTCGATAGTATATCTATTCTCCATATTCATATTGTTATATGTTATATATGATATAAACTATTTCAATATTTTGCTTCTTCCCTGTCACCAAAATTTAGGTTACTTCTTCACTAGGAAACTAAGATAAAGACTATTATATTTTATATACATTGATAATAACTACAATTATATAAATAGGCTAGATAGTATATCTATTCCCCATATTCATATTATTATATGTTATATATGATATAAACAATTTCAATATTTTGCTTCTTCCCCGTCACCAAATTTTAGGTTAATTCATCACTAAGAAACTAAGTTAAAAGACTATTAATTAATGACAAATATTTCTTATACATTGACAATAACTACAATTATATAAAGGGGCTCGATAGTTTATCTATTCCCCGTATTCATATTGTTATATGTTATATGTGATATAAACAATTTCAATATTTTTCTCTTCCCCATCAGCAAATTTTAGGTTACATCATCACTAAGAAACTAAGTTAGAAGACTATTAATTAAGGACACATATTTCATATACGTTCATAATAACTAAAGTTATATAAAGAGGCTCGATAGTATATCTATTCCCATATTCATATTGTTATATGTTATATATGATATAAATAATTTCAATATTTTTCTTCTTCCCCATCAGCAAATTTTAGGTTACTTCATCACTAAGAAACTTAGATAAAAGACTATTAATTAATGACACATATTTCATATACATTTATAATAACTAATATTATATAGAGGCTCGATAGTATATCTAGTCCCCATATTCATATTGTTATATGTTATATATGATATAAACAATTTCGATATTTTGCTTCTTCCCCGTCACCAAATTTTAGGTTACTTCTTCACTAAGAACTAAGATAAAAGACTATTATATTTCATATACATTGATAATAAATATAATTATATAAAGAGGCTCGATAGTATATCTATTCCCCATATTCATATTGTAATATGTTATATATGATATGAACAATTTCAATATTTTGCTTCTTCCCCGTCACCAAATATTAGGTTACTTCATCACTAAGAAACTAAGTTAAAAGACTATTAATTAATGACATATATTTCATATACATTGATAATAACTACAATTATATAAAGAGGCTCGATAGTATATCAATTTCCCATATTCATATTGTTATATTTATATATGATATAAACAATTTCAATATTTTGCTTCTTCCGGTCACCAAATTTTAGGTTACTTCATCATTAAGAAAATAAGTTAAAAGACTATTATTTAATGACACATATTTCATATACATTCGTAATAATTAAAATTATATAACGAGGCTCGATAGTATATCTATTCCCCATATTCCTATTGTTATATGTTATATATGATATAAATAATTCCAATATTTTTCTTTTTCCCCGTCAGCAAATTTTAGGTTACTTCATCACTAAGAAACTAAGTTAAAAGACTATAAATTCATGACACATATTTCATATACATTGATAATAACTACAATTATATAAAGGGGCTCGATAGTATATCTATTCCACATATTCATATTGTTATATGTTATATATGATATAAACAATTTCAATATTTTCCTTCTTCCCCGTCACCAAATTTTAGGTTACTTCATCACTAAAAAACTAAGTTAAAAAGACTATTATATTTCATATACATTGATAATAAATATAATTATATAAAGAGGCTCGATAGTGTATCTATTCCCCATATTCATATTGTAATATGTTATATATGATATTTACAATTTCAATATTTTGCTTCTTCCCGGTCACCAAATTTTAGGTTACTTCATCACTAAGAAACTAAGTTAAAAGACTATTAATAATGACACATATTTCCATATACATTGATAATAACTACAATTATATAAATAGGCTCGATAGTATATCTATTCCCCATATTCATATTGTTATATGTTATATATGATATAAACAATTTCAATATTTTTCTTCTTCCCCATCAGCAAATTTTAGGTTACTTCATCATTAAGAAACTAAGTTAAACGACTATTATTTAATAAAACATATTTTATATACATTGGTAATAATTAAAATTATATAACGAGGCTCGATAGTATATATATTCCCCATATTCATATTGTTATATGTTATATATGATATAATAATTTCAATATTTTTATTTTTCCCTGTCAGCAAATTTTAGGTTACTTCATCACTAAGAAACTAAGTTAAAAGACTATAAATTCATGACACATATTTCATATACATTGATAATAACTACAATTATATAAAGGGGCTCGATAGTATATCTATTCCACATATTCATATTGTTATATGTTATATATGATATAAACAATTTCAATATTTTTTTCTTCCCCATCACCAAATTTTAGGTTACTTCATCATTAAGAAACTAAGTTAAAAGACTATTACTTAATTACACATATTTCATATACATTGGTAATAATTAAAATTGTATAACGAGGCTCGATAGTATATCTATTTCCTATATTCATATTGTTATATGTTATATATGATATAAATAATTTCAATATTTTTCTTCTTCCCCACTAGCAAATTTTAGGTTACTTCATCATTAAGAAACTAAGTTAAACGACTATTATTTAATGAAACATATTTTATATACATTGGTAATAATTAAAATTATATAACGAGGCTCTATAGTATATCTATTCCCCATATTCATATTGTTATATGTATATGTGATATACACAATTTTAATATTTTGCTTCTTCCCCGTCACCAAATTTTAGGTTACTTCATCACTAAGAAACTAAGATAAAAGACTATTAATTAAGGACACATATTTCATATACGTTGATAATATCTACAATTATATCAAGAGGCTTGATAGTATATCTATTCCCCATATTCATATTGTTATATGTTATATATTATATAAACAATTTCAATATTTTGCTTCTTCCCCGTCACCAAATTTTAGGTTACTTCATCACTAAGAAACTAAGTTAAAAGACTATTATATTTCATATACATTTATAATGAATATAATTATATAAAGAGGCTCGATAGTGTATCTATTCCCCAAATTCATATTGTAATATGTTATATATGATATTTACAATTTCAATATTTTGCTTCTTCCCGATCACCAAATTTTAGGTTACTTCATCACTAAGAAACTAAGTTAAAAGACTATTAATTAATGACACATATTTCATATACATTGATAATAACTACAATTATATAAAGAGGCTCGATAGTATATCTATTCCCCATATTCATATTGTTATATGTTATATATGATATAAACAATTTCAATATTTTGCTTCTCCCGGTCACCAAATTTTAGGTTACTTCATCATTAAGAAACTAAGTTAAAAGACTATTATTTAATGTCACATATTTCATATACATTGGTAATAATTAAAATTATATAACGAGGTTCGATAGTATATCTATTCCCCATATTCATATTGTTATATGTTATATATGATATAAACAATTTCAATATTTTTCTTCTTCCCCATCAGCAAATTTTAGGTTACTTCATCATTAAGAAACTAAGTTAAACGACTATTATTTAATAAAACATATTTTATATACATTGGTAATAATTAAAATTATATAACGAGGCTCGATAGTATATCTATTCCCCATATTCATATTGTTATATGTTATATATGATATAAATAATTTCAATATTTTTCTTTTTCCCCGTCAGCAAATTTTAGGTTACTTCATCACTAAGAAACTAAGTTAAAAGACTATAAATTCATGACACATATTTCATATACATTGATAATAACTGCAATTATATAAAGGGGCTAGATAGTATATCTATTCCACATATTCATATTGTTATATGTTATATATGATATAAACAATTTCAATATTTTTTTTCTTCCCCATCAGCAAATTTTAGGTTACTTCATCATTAAGAAACTAAGTTAAAAGACTATTACTTAATTACACATATTTCATATACATTGGTAATAATTAAAATTATATAACGAGGCTCTATAGTATATCTATTCCCCATATTCATATTGTTATATGTATATGTGATATAAACAATTTCAATATTTTGCTTCTTCCCCGTCACCAAATTTTAGGTTTATTCATCACTAAGAAACTAAGATAAAAGACTATTACTTAATGACACATATTTCATATACATTGGTAATAACTAAAGTTATATAAAGAGGCTCGATAGTATATCTATTCCCCATATTTATATTGTTATATTTTATATATGATATAAACAATTTCAATATTTTGCTTCTTCCCCGTCACAAAATTTTAGGTTACTTCATCACTAAGAAAGTAAGTTAAAAGACTATTAATTAAGGACACATATTTCATATACATTGATAATAACTAAATTTATATAAAGAGACTCGATAGTATATCTATTCCCCATATTCATATTGTTATATGTTATATATGATATAAACAATTTCAATATTTTACTTCTTCCCCATCACCAAATTTTAGGTTACTTCATCACTAAGAAACTAAGTTAAAAGGCTATTAATTAATGACACATATTTCATATACATTGATAATAACTACAATTATATAAAGAGGCTCGATAGTTTATTTATTCCCCATATTCATATTGTTATATGTTATATATGATAGAAACAATTTCAATATTTTTCTTCTTCCCCGTCAGCAAATTCTAGGTTACTTCATCATTAAGAAACTAAGTTAAAAGACTATTACTTAATGACACATATTTCATATACATTGGTAATAATTAAAATTATATAACGAGGCTCGATAGTATATCTATTCCCCATATTCATATTGTTATATGTTATATATGATATAAATAATTTCAATATTTTTCTTCTTCCCCATCAGCAAATTTTAGGTTACCTCATCACTAAGAAACTTAGATAAAAGACTATTAATTAATGACACATATTTCATATACATTTATAATAACTAATATTATATCGAGGCTCGATAGTATATCTATTCCCCATATTCATATTGTTATATGTTATATATGATATAAACAATTTCAATATTTTGCTTCTTCCCCGTCACCAAATTTTAGGTTACTTCATTACTAAGTAACTAATTTAAAAGACTATTATATTTTATATATATTGATAATAACTACAATTATATAAATAGACTAGATAGTATATCTATTCCCCATATTCATATTGTTATATGTTATATATGATATAAACAATTTCAATATTTTGCTTCTTCCCCGTCACCAAATTTTAGGTTAATTCATCACTAAGAAACTAAGTTAAAAGACTATTAATTAATGACAAATATTTCATATACATTGACAATAACTACAATTATATAAAGAGGCTCGATATTTTATCTATTCCCCATATTCATATTGTTATATGTTATATGTGATATAAACAATTTCAATATTTTTCTTCTTCCCCATCAGCAAATTTTAGGTTACTTCATCATTAAGAAACTAAGTTAAAAGACTATTACTTAATGACACATATTTCATATACATTGGTAATAATTAAAATTTTTATAATGAGCCTCGATAGTATATCTATTCTCCATATTCATATTGTTATATGTTATATATGATATAAATAATTTCAATATTTTTCTTCTTCACCATCAGCAAATTTTAGGTTACTTCATCACTAAGAAACTTAGATAAAAGACTATTAATTAATGACACATATTTCATATAAATTTATAATAACTAATATTATATAGAGGCTCGATAGTATATCTAGTCCCCATATTTACATTGTTATATGTTATATATGATATAAACAATTTCAATATTTTGCTTCTTCCCCGTCACCAAATTTTAGGTTACTTCATCACTAAGAAAGTAAGTTAAAAGACTATTAATTAAGGACACATATTTCATATACATTGATAATAACTAAATTTATATAAAGAGGCTCGATAGTATATCTAGTCCCCATATTTACATTGTTATATGTTATATATGATATAAACAATTTCAATATTTTGCTTCTTCCCCGTCACCAAATTTTAGGTTACTTCATCACTAAGAAACTAAGTTAAAAGACTATTAATTAATGACACATATTTCATATACATTGATAATAAATACAATTATATAAAGAGGCTCGATAGTTTATCTATTCCCCATATTCATATTGTTATATGTTATATATGATAGAAACAATTTCAATATTTTTCTTCTTCCCCGTCAACAAATTCTAGGTTACTTCATCATTAAGAAACTAAGTTAAAAGACTATTACTTAATGACAAATATTTCATATACATTGTTAATAATTAAAATTATATAATGAGGCTCGATAGTATATCTATTCCCCATATTCATATTGTTATATGTTATATATGATATAAACAATTTCAATATTTTTCTTCTTCCCCATCAGCAAATTTTAGGTTACTTCATCACTAAGAAATTAAGATAAAAGACTATTAATTAATGACACATATTTGATATACATTGATAATAATTACAATTATATAAATAGGCTAGATAGTATATCTATTCCCCATATTCATATTGTTATATGTTATATATGATATAAACAATTTCAATATTTTGCTTCTTCCACGTCACCAAATTTTAGGTTAATTCATCACTAAGAAACTAAGTTAAAAGACTATTAATTAATGACAAATAATTCATATACATTGACAATAACTACAATTATATAAAGAGGCTCTATAGTTTATCTATTCCCCATATTCATATTGTTATATATTATATGTGATATAAACAATTTCAATATTTTTCTTCTTCCCCATCAGCAAATTTTAGGTTACTTCATCTTTAAGAAACTAAGTTAAAAGACTATTACTAAATGACACATATTTCATATACATTGGTAATAATTAAAATTATATAACGAGCCTCGATAGTATATCTATTCCCCATATTCATATTGTTATATGTTATATATGATATAAATAATTTCAATATTTTTCTTCTTCACCATCAGCAAATTTTAGGTTACTTCTTCACTAAGAAACTAATATAAAAGACTATTATATTTCATATACATTGATAATAACTATAATTATATAAAGAGGCTCAATAGTATATCTATTCCCCATATTCATATTGTAATATGTTATATATGATATGAACAATTTCAATATTTTTCTTCTTCCCGGTCACCAAATTTTAGGTTACTTCATCACTAAGAAACTAAGTTAAAAGACTATTAATTAATGATACATATTTTATATACATTGATAATAACTACAATTATATAAACAGGCTCGATAGTATATCTATTCCCCATATTCATATTGTTATATGTTATATATGATATAAACAATTTCAATATTTGCTTCTTCCCGGTCACCAAATTTTAAGTTACTTCATCACTAAGAAACTAAGTTAAAAGACTATTAATTAATGACACATATTTCATATACATTGATAATAACTACAATTATATAAAGAGTCTCGATAGTATATCTATTCCCCATATTCATATTGTTATATGTTATATATGATATACACAATTTCAATATTTTGCTTCTTCCCCGTCACCAAATTTATGGTTAATTCATCACTAAGAAACTAAGTTAAAAGACTATTAATTAATGACAAATATTTCATATACATTGACAATAACTACAATTATATAAAGAGGCTCGATAGTTTATCTATTCCCCATATTCATATTGTTATATGTTATATGTTATATAAACAATTTCAATATTTTTCTTCTTCCCCATCAGCAAATTTTAGGTTACTTCATCATTAAGAAACTAAGTTAAAAGACTATTACTTAATGACACATATTTCATATACATTGGTAATAATTAAAATTATATAACGAGGCTCGATAGTATATCTATTCCCCATATTCATATTGTTATATGTTATATATGATATAAATAATTTCAATATTTTTCTTCTTCCCCATCAGCAAATTTTAGGTTACCTCATCACTAAGAAACTTAGATAAAAGACTATTAATTAATGACACATATTTCATATACATTTATAATAACTAATATTATATCGAGGCTCGATAGTATATCTATTCCCCATATTCATATTGTTATATGTTATATATGATATAAACAATTTCAATATTTTGCTTCTTCCCCGTC
The DNA here is from genome assembly GCA_948472305.1 of Vicia faba. NCBI lineage: Eukaryota > Viridiplantae > Streptophyta > Magnoliopsida > Fabales > Fabaceae > Vicia > Vicia faba. The sequence continues at coordinate 60,011 of CATIWC010002926.1, read as the reverse complement.
ACCAAATTTTAGGTTACTTCATTACTAAGTAACTAATTTAAAAGACTATTATATTTTATATACATTGATAATAACTACAATTATATAAATAGACTAGATAGTATATCTATTCCCCATATTCATATTGTTATATGTTATATATGATATAAACAATTTCAATATTTTGCTTCTTCCCCGTCACCAAATTTTAGGTTAATTCATCACTAAGAAACTAAGTTAAAAGACTATTAATTAATGACAAATATTTCATATACATTGACAATAACTACAATTATATAAAGAGGCTCGATATTTTATCTATTCCCCATATTCATATTGTTATATGTTATATGTGATATAAACAATTTCAATATTTTTCTTCTTCCCCATCAGCAAATTTTAGGTTACTTCATCATTAAGAAACTAAGTTAAAAGACTATTACTTAATGACACATATTTCATATACATTGGTAATAATTAAAATTTTTATAATGAGCCTCGATAGTATATCTATTCTCCATATTCATATTGTTATATGTTATATATGATATAAATAATTTCAATATTTTTCTTCTTCACCATCAGCAAATTTTAGGTTACTTCATCACTAAGAAACTTAGATAAAAGACTATTAATTAATGACACATATTTCATATAAATTTATAATAACTAATATTATATAGAGGCTCGATAGTATATCTAGTCCCCATATTTACATTGTTATATGTTATATATGATATAAACAATTTCAATATTTTGCTTCTTCCCCGTCACCAAATTTTAGGTTACTTCATCACTAAGAAAGTAAGTTAAAAGACTATTAATTAAGGACACATATTTCATATACATTGATAATAACTAAATTTATATAAAGAGGCTCGATAGTATATCTAGTCCCCATATTTACATTGTTATATGTTATATATGATATAAACAATTTCAATATTTTGCTTCTTCCCCGTCACCAAATTTTAGGTTACTTCATCACTAAGAAACTAAGTTAAAAGACTATTAATTAATGACACATATTTCATATACATTGATAATAAATACAATTATATAAAGAGGCTCGATAGTTTATCTATTCCCCATATTCATATTGTTATATGTTATATATGATAGAAACAATTTCAATATTTTTCTTCTTCCCCGTCAACAAATTCTAGGTTACTTCATCATTAAGAAACTAAGTTAAAAGACTATTACTTAATGACAAATATTTCATATACATTGTTAATAATTAAAATTATATAATGAGGCTCGATAGTATATCTATTCCCCATATTCATATTGTTATATGTTATATATGATATAAACAATTTCAATATTTTTCTTCTTCCCCATCAGCAAATTTTAGGTTACTTCATCACTAAGAAATTAAGATAAAAGACTATTAATTAATGACACATATTTGATATACATTGATAATAATTACAATTATATAAATAGGCTAGATAGTATATCTATTCCCCATATTCATATTGTTATATGTTATATATGATATAAACAATTTCAATATTTTGCTTCTTCCACGTCACCAAATTTTAGGTTAATTCATCACTAAGAAACTAAGTTAAAAGACTATTAATTAATGACAAATAATTCATATACATTGACAATAACTACAATTATATAAAGAGGCTCTATAGTTTATCTATTCCCCATATTCATATTGTTATATATTATATGTGATATAAACAATTTCAATATTTTTCTTCTTCCCCATCAGCAAATTTTAGGTTACTTCATCTTTAAGAAACTAAGTTAAAAGACTATTACTAAATGACACATATTTCATATACATTGGTAATAATTAAAATTATATAACGAGCCTCGATAGTATATCTATTCCCCATATTCATATTGTTATATGTTATATATGATATAAATAATTTCAATATTTTTCTTCTTCACCATCAGCAAATTTTAGGTTACTTCTTCACTAAGAAACTAATATAAAAGACTATTATATTTCAAATACATTGATAATAACTATAATTATATAAAGAGGCTCAATAGTATATCTATTCCCCATATTCATATTGTAATATGTTATATATGATATGAACAATTTCAATATTTTTCTTCTTCCCGGTCACCAAATTTTAGGTTACTTCATCACTAAGAAACTAAGTTAAAAGACTATTAATTAATGATACATATTTTATATACATTGATAATAACTACAATTATATAAACAGGCTCGATAGTATATCTATTCCCCATATTCATATTGTTATATGTTATATATGATATAAACAATTTCAATATTTTGCTTCTTCCCGGTCACCAAATTTTAAGTTACTTCATCACTAAGAAACTAAGTTAAAAGACTATTAATTAATGACACATATTTCATATACATTGATAATAACTACAATTATATAAAGAGTCTCGATAGTATATCTATTCCCCATATTCATATTGTTATATGTTATATATGATATACACAATTTCAATATTTTGCTTCTTCCCCGTCACCAAATTTAAGGTTAATTCATCACTAAGAAACTAAGTTAAAAGACTATTAATTAATGACAAATATTTCATATACATTGACAATAACTACAATTATATAAAGAGGCTCGATAGTTTATCTATTCCCCATATTCATATTGTTATATGTTATATGTTATATAAACAATTTCAATATTTTTCTTCTTCCCCATCAGCAAATTTTAGGTTACTTCATCATTAAGAAACTAAGTTAAAAGACTATTACTTAATGACACATATTTCATATACATTGGTAATAATTAAAATTATATAACGAGCCTCGATAGTATATCTATTCCCCATATTCATATTGTTATATGTTATATAAGATATAAATAATTTCAATATTTTTCTTCTTCACCATCCGCAAATTTTAGGTTACTTCATCACTAAGAAACTTAGATAAAAGACTATTAATTAATGACACATATTTCATATACATTTATAATAACTAATATTATATAGTGGCTCGATAGTATATCTAGTCCCCATAATTACATTGTTATATGTTATATATGATATAAACAATTTCAATATTTTGCTTCTTCCCCGTCACCAAATTTTAGGTTAATTCATCACTAAGAAACTAAGTTAAAAGACTATTAATTAATGACAAATATTTCATATACATTGACAATAACTACAATTATATAAAGAGGCTCGATAGTTTATCTATTCCCCATATTCATATTGTTATATGTTATATGTTATATAAACAATTTCAATATTTTTCTTCTTCCCCATCAGCAAATTTTAGGTTACTTCATCATTAAGAAACTAAGTTAAAAGACTATTACTTAATGACACATATTTCATATACATTGGTAATAATTAAAATTATATAACGAGCCTCGATAGTATATCTATTCCCCATATTCATATTGTTATATGTTATATAAGATATAAATAATTTCAATATTTTTCTTCTTCACCATCCGCAAATTTTAGGTTACTTCATCACTAAGAAACTTAGATAAAAGACTATTAATTAATGACACATATTTCATATACATTTATAATAACTAATATTATATAGTGGCTCGATAGTATATCTAGTCCCCATAATTACATTGTTATATGTTATATATGATATAAACAATTTCAATATTTTGCTTCTTCCCCGTCACCAAATTTTAGGTTAATTCATCACTAAGAAACTAAGTTAAAAGACTATTAATTAATGACAAATATTTCATATACATTGACAATAACTACAATTATATAAAGAGGCTCGATAGTTTATCTATTCCCCATATTCATATTGTTATATGTTATATATGATATAAAGAATTTCAATATTTTACTTCTTCCTCATCACCAAATTTTAGGTTACTTCATCACTAAGAAACTAAGTTAAAAGACTATTAATTAATGACACATATTTCATATACATTGATAATAAATACAATTATATAAAGAGGCTCGATAGTTTATCTATTCCCCATATTCATATTGTTATATGTTATATATGATAGAAACAATTTCAATATTTTTCTTCTTCCCAGTCAGCAAATTCTAGGTTACTTCATCATTAAGAAACTAATGTAAAAGACTATTACTTAATGACACATATTTCATATACAATGGTAATAATTAAAATTATATAACGAGGCTCGATAGTATATCTATTCCCCATATTCATATTGTTATATGTTATATATGATATAAACAATTTTAATATTTTTCTTCTTCCCCATCAGCAAATTTTAGGTTACTTCATTACTAAGAAATTAAGATAAAAGACTATTAATTAATGACACATATTTCATATACATTGATAATAATTACAATTATATAAAGAGGCTCGATAGTATATCTATTCCCCATATTCATATTGTTATATGTTATATATGATATAAACAATTTCAATATTTTGCTTCTTCCCTGTCACCAAAATTTAGGTTACTTCTTCACTAGGAAACTAAGATAAAAGACTATTATATTTTATATACATTGATAATAACTACAATTATATAAATAGGCTAGATAGTATATCTATTCCCCATATTCATATTGTTATATGTTATATATGATATAAACAATTTCAATATTTTGCTTCTTCCCCGTCACCAAATTTTAGGTTAATTCATCACTAAGAAACTAAGTTAAAAGACTATTAATTAATGACAAATAATTCATATACATTGACAATAACTACAATTATATAAAGAGGATCGATAGTTTATCTATTCCCCATATTCATATTGTTATATGTTATATGTGATATAAACAATTTCAATATTTTTCTTCTTCCCCATCATCAAATTTTAGGTTACTTCATCGTTAAGAAACTAAGTTAAAAGACTATTACTTAATGACACATATTTCATATACATTGGTAATAATTAAAATTATATAACGAGCCTCGATAGTATATCTATTCCCCATATTCATATTGTTATAAGTTATATATTATATAAATAATTTCAATATTTTTCTTCTTCACCATCAACAAATTTTAGGTTACTTCTTCACTAAGAAACTAAGATAAAGGACTATTATATTTCATATACATTGATAATAACTATAATTATATAAAGAGGCTCAATAGTATATCTATTCCCCATATTCATATTGTAATATGTTATATATGATATGAACAATTTCAATATTTTTCTTCTTCCCGGTCACCAAATTTTAGGTTACTTCATCACTAAGAAACTAAGTTAAAAGACTATTAATTAATGACACATATTTCATATACATTGATAATAACTACAATTATATAAAGAGTCTCGATCGTATATCTATTCCCCATATTCATATTGTTATATGTTATATATGATATAAACAATTTCAATATTTTGCTTCTTCCCCGTCACCAAATTTTAGGTTAATTCATCAATAAGAAACTAAGTTAAAAGACTATTAATTAATGACAAATATTTCATATACATTGACAATAACTACAATTATATAAAGAGGCTCGATAGTTTATCTATTCCCCATATTCATACTGTTATATGTTATATATGATATAAAGAATTTCAATATTTTACTTCTTCCTCATCACCAAATTTTAGGTTACTTCATCACTAAGAAACTAAGTTAAAAGACTATTAATTAATGACACATATTTCATATACATTGATAATAAATACAATTATATAAAGAGGCTCGATAGTTTATCTATTCCCCATATTCATATTGTTATATGTTATATATGATAGAAACAATTTCAATATTTTTCTTCTTCCCCGTTAGCAAATTCTAGGTTACTTCATCATTAAGAAATTAAGTTAAAAGACTATTACTTAATGACACATATTTCATATACATTGGTAATAATTAAAATTATATAACGAGGCTCGATAGTATATCTATTCCCCATATTCATATTGTTATATGTTATATATGATATAAACAATTTCAATATTTTTCTTCTTCCCCATCAGCAAATTTTAGGTTACTTCATCACTAAGAAATTAAGATAAAAGACTATTAATTAATGACACATATTTCATATACATTGATAATAATTACAATTATATAAAGAGGCTCGATAGTATATCTATTCCCCATATTCATATTGTTATATGTTATATATGATATAAACAATTTCAATATTTTGCTTCTTCCCGGTCACCAAATTTTAAGTTACTTCATCACTAAGAAACTAAGTTAAAAGACTATTAATTAATGACACATATTTCATATACATTGATAATAACTACAATTATATAAAGAGTCTCGATAGTATATCTATTCCCCATATTCATATTGTTATATGTTATATATGATATACACAATTTCAATATTTTGCTTCTTCCCCGTCACCAAATTTAAGGTTAATTCATCACTAAGAAACTAAGTTAAAAGACTATTAATTAATGACAAATATTTCATATACATTGACAATAACTACAATTATATAAAGAGGCTCGATAGTTTATCTATTCCCCATATTCATATTGTTATATGTTATATGTTATATAAACAATTTCAATATTTTTCTTCTTCCCCATCAGCAAATTTTAGGTTACTTCATCATTAAGAAACTAAGTTAAAAGACTATTACTTAATGACACATATTTCATATACATTGGTAATAATTAAAATTATATAACGAGCCTCGATAGTATATCTATTCCCCATATTCATATTGTTATATGTTATATAAGATATAAATAATTTCAATATTTTTCTTCTTCACCATCCGCAAATTTTAGGTTACTTCATCACTAAGAAACTTAGATAAAAGACTATTAATTAATGACACATATTTCATATACATTTATAATAACTAATATTATATAGTGGCTCGATAGTATATCTAGTCCCCATAATTACATTGTTATATGTTATATATGATATAAACAATTTCAATATTTTGCTTCTTCCCCGTCACCAAATTTTAGGTTACTTCATCACTAAGAAAGTAAGTTAAAAGACTATTAATTAAGGACACATATTTCATATACATTGATAATAACTAAATTTATATAAAGAGACTCGATAGTATATCTATTCCCCATATTCATATTGTTATATGTTATATATGATATAAAGAATTTCAATATTTTACTTCTTCCTCATCACCAAATTTTAGGTTACTTCATCACTAATAAACTAAGTTAAAAGACTATTAATTAATGACACATATTTCATATACATTGATAATAAATACAATTATATAAAGAGGCTCGATAGTTTATCTATTCCCCATATTCATATTGTTATATGTTATATATGATAGAAACAATTTCAATATTTTTCTTCTTCCCAGTCAGCAAATTCTAGGTTACTTCATCATTAAGAAACTAATGTAAAAGACTATTACTTAATGACACATATTTCATATACAATGGTAATAATTAAAATTATATAACGAGGCTCGATAGTATATCTATTCCCCATATTCATATTGTTATATGTTATATATGATATAAACAATTTTAATATTTTTCTTCTTCCCCATCAGCAAATTTTAGGTTACTTCATTACTAAGAAATTAAGATAAAAGACTATTAATTAATGACACATATTTCATATACATTGATAATAATTACAATTATATAAAGAGGCTCGATAGTATATCTATTCCCCATATTCATATTGTTATATGTTATATATGATATAAACAATTTCAATATTTTGCTTCTTCCCTGTCACCAAAATTTAGGTTACTTCTTCACTAGGAAACTAAGATAAAAGACTATTATATTTTATATACATTGATAATAACTACAATTATATAAATAGGCTAGATAGTATATCTATTCCCCATATTCATATTGTTATATGTTATATATGATATAAACAATTTCAATATTTTGCTTCTTCCCCGTCACCAAATTTTAGGTTAATTCATCACTAAGAAACTAAGTTAAAAGACTATTAATTAATGACAAATAATTCATATACATTGACAATAACTACAATTATATAAAGAGGATCGATAGTTTATCTATTCCCCATATTCATATTGTTATATGTTATATGTGATATAAACAATTTCAATATTTTTCTTCTTCCCCATCATCAAATTTTAGGTTACTTCATCGTTAAGAAACTAAGTTAAAAGACTATTACTTAATGACACATATTTCATATACATTGGTAATAATTAAAATTATATAACGAGCCTCGATAGTATATCTATTCCCCATTCATATTGTTATAAGTTATATATTATATAAATAATTTCAATATTTTTCTTCTTCACCATCAACAAATTTTAGGTTACTTCTTCACTAAGAAACTAAGATAAAGGACTATTATATTTCATATACATTGATAATAACTATAATTATATAAAGAGGCTCAATAGTATATCTATTCCCCATATTCATATTGTAATATGTTATATATGATATGAACAATTTCAATATTTTTCTTCTTCCCGGTCACCAAATTTTAGGTTACTTCATCACTAAGAAACTAAGTTAAAAGACTATTAATTAATGACACATATTTCATATACATTGATAATAACTACAATTATATAAAGAGTCTCGATCGTATATCTATTCCCCATATTCATATTGTTATATGTTATATATGATATAAACAATTTCAATATTTTGCTTCTTCCCCGTCACCAAATTTTAGGTTAATTCATCAATAAGAAACTAAGTTAAAAGACTATTAATTAATGACAAATATTTCATATACATTGACAATAACTACAATTATATAAAGAGGCTCGATAGTTTATCTATTCCCCATATTCATACTGTTATATGTTATATATGATATAAAGAATTTCAATATTTTACTTCTTCCTCATCACCAAATTTTAGGTTACTTCATCACTAAGAAACTAAGTTAAAAGACTATTAATTAATGACACATATTTCATATACATTGATAATAAATACAATTATATAAAGAGGCTCGATAGTTTATCTATTCCCCATATTCATATTGTTATATGTTATATATGATAGAAACAATTTCAATATTTTTCTTCTTCCCCGTTAGCAAATTCTAGGTTACTTCATCATTAAGAAATTAAGTTAAAAGACTATTACTTAATGACACATATTTCATATACATTGGTAATAATTAAAATTATATAACGAGGCTCGATAGTATATCTATTCCCCATATTCATATTGTTATATGTTATATATGATATAAACAATTTCAATATTTTTCTTCTTCCCCATCAGCAAATTTTAGGTTACTTCATCACTAAGAAATTAAGATAAAAGACTATTAATTAATGACACATATTTCATATACATTGATAATAATTACAATTATATAAAGAGGCTCGATAGTATATCTATTCCCCATATTCATATTGTTATATGTTATATATGATATAAACAATTTCAATATTTTGCTTCTTCCCGGTCACCAAATTTTAAGTTACTTCATCACTAAGAAACTAAGTTAAAAGACTATTAATTAATGACACATATTTCATATACATTGATAATAACTACAATTATATAAAGAGTCTCGATAGTATATCTATTCCCCATATTCATATTGTTATATGTTATATATGATATACACAATTTCAATATTTTGCTTCTTCCCCGTCACCAAATTTAAGGTTAATTCATCACTAAGAAACTAAGTTAAAAGACTATTAATTAATGACAAATATTTCATATACATTGACAATAACTACAATTATATAAAGAGGCTCGATAGTTTATCTATTCCCCATATTCATATTGTTATATGTTATATGTTATATAAACAATTTCAATATTTTTCTTCTTCCCCATCAGCAAATTTTAGGTTACTTCATCATTAAGAAACTAAGTTAAAAGACTATTACTTAATGACACATATTTCATATACATTGGTAATAATTAAAATTATATAACGAGCCTCGATAGTATATCTATTCCCCATATTCATATTGTTATATGTTATATAAGATATAAATAATTTCAATATTTTTCTTCTTCACCATCCGCAAATTTTAGGTTACTTCATCACTAAGAAACTTAGATAAAAGACTATTAATTAATGACACATATTTCATATACATTTATAATAACTAATATTATATAGTGGCTCGATAGTATATCTAGTCCCCATAATTACATTGTTATATGTTATATATGATATAAACAATTTCAATATTTTGCTTCTTCCCCGTCACCAAATTTTAGGTTACTTCATCACTAAGAAAGTAAGTTAAAAGACTATTAATTAAGGACACATATTTCATATACATTGATAATAACTAAATTTATATAAAGAGACTCGATAGTATATCTATTCCCCATATTCATATTGTTATATGTTATATATGATATAAAGAATTTCAATATTTTACTTCTTCCTCATCACCAAATTTTAGGTTACTTCATCACTAATAAACTAAGTTAAAAGACTATTAATTAATGACACATATTTCATATACATTGATAATAAATACAATTATATAAAGAGGCTCGATAGTTTATCTATTCCCCATATTCATATTGTTATATGTTATATATGATAGAAACAATTTCAATATTTTTCTTCTTCCCAGTCAGCAAATTCTAGGTTACTTCATCATTAAGAAACTAATGTAAAAGACTATTACTTAATGACACATATTTCATATACAATGGTAATAATTAAAATTATATAACGAGGCTCGATAGTATATCTATTCCCCATATTCATATTGTTATATGTTATATATGATATAAACAATTTTAATATTTTTCTTCTTCCCCATCAGCAAATTTTAGGTTACTTCATTACTAAGAAATTAAGATAAAAGACTATTAATTAATGACACATATTTCATATACATTGATAATAATTACAATTATATAAAGAGGCTCGATAGTATATCTATTCCCCATATTCATATTGTTATATGTTATATATGATATAAACAATTTCAATATTTTGCTTCTTCCCTGTCACCAAAATTTAGGTTACTTCTTCACTAGGAAACTAAGATAAAAGACTATTATATTTTATATACATTGATAATAACTACAATTATATAAATAGGCTAGATAGTATATCTATTCCCCATATTCATATTGTTATATGTTATATATGATATAAACAATTTCAATATTTTGCTTCTTCCCCGTCACCAAATTTTAGGTTAATTCATCACTAAGAAACTAAGTTAAAAGACTATTAATTAATGACAAATAATTCATATACATTGACAATAACTACAATTATATAAAGAGGATCGATAGTTTATCTATTCCCCATATTCATATTGTTATATGTTATATGTGATATAAACAATTTCAATATTTTTCTTCTTCCCCATCATCAAATTTTAGGTTACTTCATCGTTAAGAAACTAAGTTAAAAGACTATTACTTAATGACACATATTTCATATACATTGGTAATAATTAAAATTATATAACGAGCCTCGATAGTATATCTATTCCCCATTCATATTGTTATAAGTTATATATTATATAAATAATTTCAATATTTTTCTTCTTCACCATCAACAAATTTTAGGTTACTTCTTCACTAAGAAACTAAGATAAAGGACTATTATATTTCATATACATTGATAATAACTATAATTATATAAAGAGGCTCAATAGTATATCTATTCCCCATATTCATATTGTAATATGTTATATATGATATGAACAATTTCAATATTTTTCTTCTTCCCGGTCACCAAATTTTAGGTTACTTCATCACTAAGAAACTAAGTTAAAAGACTATTAATTAATGACACATATTTCATATACATTGATAATAACTACAATTATATAAAGAGTCTCGATCGTATATCTATTCCCCATATTCATATTGTTATATGTTATATATGATATAAACAATTTCAATATTTTGCTTCTTCCCCGTCACCAAATTTTAGGTTAATTCATCAATAAGAAACTAAGTTAAAAGACTATTAATTAATGACAAATATTTCATATACATTGACAATAACTACAATTATATAAAGAGGCTCGATAGTTTATCTATTCCCCATATTCATACTGTTATATGTTATATATGATATAAAGAATTTCAATATTTTACTTCTTCCTCATCACCAAATTTTAGGTTACTTCATCACTAAGAAACTAAGTTAAAAGACTATTAATTAATGACACATATTTCATATACATTGATAATAAATACAATTATATAAAGAGGCTCGATAGTTTATCTATTCCCCATATTCATATTGTTATATGTTATATATGATAGAAACAATTTCAATATTTTTCTTCTTCCCCGTTAGCAAATTCTAGGTTACTTCATCATTAAGAAACTAAGTTAAAAGACTATTACTTAATGACACATATTTCATATACATTGGTAATAATTAAAATTATATAACGAGGCTCGATAGTATATCTATTCCCCATATTCATATTGTTATATGTTATATATGATATAAACAATTTCAATATTTTTCTTCTTCCCCATCAGCAAATTTTAGGTTACTTCATCACTAAGAAATTAAGATAAAAGACTATTAATTAATGACACATATTTCTTATACATTGATAATAATTACAATTATATAAAGAGGCTCGATAGTATATCTATTCCCCATATTCATATTGTTATATGTTATATATGATATAAACAATTTCAATATTTTGCTTCTTCCCTGTCACCAAAATTTAGGTTACTTCTTCACTAGGAAACTAAGATAAAAGACTATTATATTTTATATACATTAATAATAACTACAATTATATAAATAGGCTAGATAGTATATCTATTCCCCATATTCATATTGTTATATGTTATATATGATATAAACAATTTCAATATTTTTCTTCTTCCCAGTCAGCAAATTCTAGGTTACTTCATCATTAAGAAACTAATGTAAAAGACTATTACTTAATGACACATATTTCATATACAATGGTAATAATTAAAATTATATAACGAGGCTCGATAGTATATCTATTCCCCATATTCATATTGTTATATGTTATATATGATATAAACAATTTTAATATTTTTCTTCTTCCCCATCAGCAAATTTTAGGTTACTTCATTACTAAGAAATTAAGATAAAAGACTATTAATTAATGACACATATTTCATATACATTGATAATAATTACAATTATATAAAGAGGCTCGATAGTATATCTATTCCCCATATTCATATTGTTATATGTTATATATGATATAAACAATTTCAATATTTTGCTTCTTCCCTGTCACCAAAATTTAGGTTACTTCTTCACTAGGAAACTAAGATAAAAGACTATTATATTTTATATACATTGATAATAACTACAATTATATAAATAGGCTAGATAGTATATCTATTCCCCATATTCATATTGTTATATGTTATATATGATATAAACAATTTCAATATTTTGCTTCTTCCCCGTCACCAAATTTTAGGTTAATTCATCACTAAGAAACTAAGTTAAAAGACTATTAATTAATGACAAATAATTCATATACATTGACAATAACTACAATTATATAAAGAGGATCGATAGTTTATCTATTCCCCATATTCATATTGTTATATGTTATATGTGATATAAACAATTTCAATATTTTTCTTCTTCCCCATCATCAAATTTTAGGTTACTTCATCGTTAAGAAACTAAGTTAAAAGACTATTACTTAATGACACATATTTCATATACATTGGTAATAATTAAAATTATATAACGAGCCTCGATAGTATATCTATTCCCCATATTCATATTGTTATAAGTTATATATTATATAAATAATTTCAATATTTTTCTTCTTCACCATCAACAAATTTTAGGTTACTTCTTCACTAAGAAACTAAGATAAAGGACTATTATATTTCATATACATTGATAATAACTATAATTATATAAAGAGGCTCAATAGTATATCTATTCCCCATATTCATATTGTAATATGTTATATATGATATGAACAATTTCAATATTTTTCTTCTTCCCGGTCACCAAATTTTAGGTTACTTCATCACTAAGAAACTAAGTTAAAAGACTATTAATTAATGACACATATTTCATATACATTGATAATAACTACAATTATATAAAGAGTCTCGATCGTATATCTATTCCCCATATTCATATTGTTATATGTTATATATGATATAAACAATTTCAATATTTTGCTTCTTCCCCGTCACCAAATTTTAGGTTAATTCATCAATAAGAAACTAAGTTAAAAGACTATTAATTAATGACAAATATTTCATATACATTGACAATAACTACAATTATATAAAGAGGCTCGATAGTTTATCTATTCCCCATATTCATACTGTTATATGTTATATATGATATAAAGAATTTCAATATTTTACTTCTTCCTCATCACCAAATTTTCGGTTACTTCATCACTAAGAAACTAAGTTAAAAGACTATTAATTAATGACACATATTTCATATACATTGATAATAAATACAATTATATAAAGAGGCTCGATAGTTTATCTATTCCCCATATTCATATTGTTATATGTTATATATGATAGAAACAATTTCAATATTTTTCTTCTTCCCCGTTAGCAAATTCTAGGTTACTTCATCATTAAGAAACTAAGTTAAAAGACTATTACTTAATGACACATATTTCATATACATTGGTAATAATTAAAATTATATAACGAGGCTCGATAGTATATCTATTCCCCATATTCATATTGTTATATGTTATATATGATATAAACAATTTCAATATTTTTCTTCTTCCCCATCAGCAAATTTTAGGTTACTTCATCACTAAGAAATTAAGATAAAAGACTATTAATTAATGACACATATTTCATATACATTGATAATAATTACAATTATATAAAGAGGCTCGATAGTATATCTATTCCCCATATTCATATTGTTATATGTTATATATGATATAAACAATTTCAATATTTTGCTTCTTCCCTGTCACCAAAATTTAGGTTACTTCTTCACTAGGAAACTAAGATAAAAGACTATTATATTTTATATACATTAATAATAACTACAATTATATAAATAGGCTAGATAGTATATCTATTCCCCATATTCATATTGTTATATGTTATATATGATATAAACAATTTCAATATTTTGCTTCTTCCCCGTCACCAAATTTTAGGTTAATTCATCACTAAGAAACTATGTTAAAAGACTATTAATTAATGACAAATAATTCATATACATTGACAATAACTACAATCATATAAAGAGGCTCGATAGTTTATCTATTCCCCATATTCATATTGTTATATGTTATATGTGATATAAACAATTTCAATATTTTTCTTCTTCCCCATCATCAAATTTTAGGTTACTTCATCATTAAGAAACTAAGTTAAAAGACTATTACTTAATGACACATATTTCATATACATTGGTAATAATTAAAATTATATAACGAGCCTCGATAGTATATCTATTCCCCATATTCATATTGTTATATGTTATATATGATATAAATAATTTCAATATTTTTCTTCTTCACCATCAGCAAATTTTAGGTTACTTCTTCACTAAGAAACTAAGATAAAAGACTATTATATTTCATATACATTGATAATAACTATAATTATATAAAGAGGCTCAATAGTATATCTATTCCCCATATTCATATTGTAATATGTTATATATGATATGAACAATTTCAATATTTTTCTTCTTCCCGGTCACCAAATTTTAGGTTACTTCATCACTAAGAAACTAAGTTAAAAGACTATTAATTAATGACACATATTTCATATACATTGATAATAACTACAATTATATAAAGAGTCTCGATTGTATATCTATTCCCCATATTCATATTGTTATATGTTATATATGATATAAACAATTTCAATATTTTGCTTCTTCCCCGTCACCAAATTTTAGGTTAATTCATCAATAAGAAACTAAGTTAAAAGACTATTAATTAATGACAAATATTTCATATACATTGACAATAACTACAATTATATAAAGAGGCTCGATAGTTTATCTATTCCCCATATTCATACTGTTATATGTTATATATGATATAAACAATTTCAATATTTTGCTTCTTCCCCGTCACCAAATTTTTGGTTACTTCATCAATAAGAAAATAAGTTTAAAGACTATTAATTAAGGACACATATTTCATATACATTGATAATAACTAAATTGATATAAAGAGACTCGATAGTATATCTATTCCCCATATTCAAATTGTTATATGTTATATATGATATAAACAATTTCAATATTTTACTTCTGCCTCATCACCAAATTTTAGGTTACTTCATCACTAAGAAATTAAGATAAAAGACTATTAATTAATGACACTTATTTCATATACATTGATAATAATTAAAATTATATAATGAGGCTCGATAGTATATCTATTCCCCATATTCATATTGTTATATGTTATATATGATATAAACAATTTCAATATTTTTCTTCTTCCCCATCTGCAAATTTTAGGTTACTTCATCACTAAGAAATTAAGATAAAAGACTATTAATTAATGACACATATTTCATATACATCAATAATAATTACAATTATATAAAGAGGCTCGATAGTATATCTATTCCCCATATTCATATTGTTATATGTTATATATGATATAAACAATTTCAATATTTTTCTTCTTCCCCATCAGCAAATTTTAGGTTACTTCCTCACTAAGAAATTAAGATAAAAGACTATTAATTAATGACACATATTTCATATACATTGATAATAATTACAATTATATAAAGAGGCTCGATAGTATATCTATTCCCCATATTCGTATTGTTATATGTTATATATGATATAAACAATTTCAATATTTTACCTCTTCCTCATCACCAAATTTTAGGTTACTTCTTCACTAGGAAACTAAGATAAAAGACTATTATATTTTATATACATTGATAATAACTACAATTATATAAATAGGCTAGATAGTATATCTATTCCCCTTATTCATATTGTTATATGTTATATGTTATATATGATATAAACAATTTCAATATTTTGCTTCTTCCCCGTCATCAAATTTTAGGTTAATTCATCACTAAGAAACTAAGTTAAAAGACTATTAATTAATGACAAATATTTCATATACATTTACAATAACTACAATTATATAAAGAGGCTCGATAGTTTATCTACTCTCCATATTCATATTGTTATATGTTATATGTGATATAAACAATTTCAATATTTTTCTTCTTCCCCATCAGCAAATTTTAGGTTACTTCTTTATTAAGAAACTAAGTTAAAAGACTATTACTTAATGACACATATTTCATATACATTGGTAATAATTAAAATTATATAACGAGCCTCGATAATATATCTATTCCCCATATTCATATTGTTATATGTTATATATGATATAAACAATTTCAATATTTTTCTTCTTCCCCGTCAGCAAATTCTAGGTTACTTCATCATTAAGAAACTAAGTTAAAAGACTATTACTTAATGACACATATTTCATATACATTGGTAATAATTAAAATTATATAACGAGGCTCGATAGTATATCTAGTCCCCATATTCATATTGTTATATGTTATATATGATATAAACAATTTCAATATTTTGCTTCTTCCTGGTCACCAAATTTTAGGTTACTTCATCACTAAGAAACTAAGTTAAAAGACTATAAATTAATGACACATATTTCATATACATTCATAATAATTAAAATTATATAAAGAGGCTCGGTAGTATATTTTTTCCCAATATTCATATTGTTATAAGTTATATATGATATAAACAATTTCAATATTTTGCTTCTTCCCCGTCACCAAATTTTTGGTTACTTCATCAATAAGAAAATAAGTTTAAAGACTATTAATTAAGGACACATATTTCATATACATTGATAATAACTAAATTGATATAAAGAGACTCGATAGTATATCTATTCCCCATATTCAAATTGTTATATGTCATATATGATATAAACAATTTCAATATTTTACTTCTGCCTCATCACCAAATTTTAGGTTACTTCATCACTAAGAAATTAAGATAAAAGACTATTAATTAATGACACATATTTCATATACATTGATAATAATTAAAATTATATAATGAGGCTCGATAGTATATCTATTCCCCATATTCATATTGTTATATGTTATATATGATATAAACAATTTCAATATTTTTCTTCTTCCCCATCAGCAAATTTTAGGTTACTTCATCACTAAGAAATTAAGATAAAAGACTATTAATTAATGACACATATTTCATATACATCAATAATAATTACAATTATATAAAGAGGCTCGATAGTATATCTATTCCCCAAATTCATATTGTTATATGTTATATATGATATAAACAATTTCAATATTTTTCTTCTTCCCCGTCAGCAAATTCTAGGTTACTTCATCATTAAGAAACTAAGTTAAAAGACTATTACTTAATGACACATATTTCATATACATTGGTAATAATTAAAATTATATAACGAGGCTCGATAGTATATCTATTCCCCATATTCATATTGTTATATGTTATATATGATATAAACAATTTCAATATTTTTCTTCTTCCCCATCAGCAAATTTTAGGTTACTTCCTCACTAAGAAATTAAGATAAAAGACTATTAATTAATGACACATATTTCATATACATTGATAATAATTACAATTATATAAAGAGGCTCGATAGTATATCTATTCCCCATATTCGTATTGTTATATGTTATATATGATATAAACTATTTCAATATTTTACTTCTTCTTCATCACCAAATTTTAGGTTACTTCTTCACTAGGAAACTAAGATAAAAAACTATTATATTTTATATACATTGATAATAACTACAATTATATAAATAGGCTAGATAGTATATCTATTCCCCTTATTCATATTATTATATGTTATATATGATATAAACAATTTCAATATTTTTCTTCTTCCCAGTCAGCAAATTTTAGGTTACTTCATCATTAAGAAATTAAGTTAAAAGACTATTACTTAATGACACATATTTCATATACATTGGTAATAATTAAAAGTATATAACGAGACTCGTTAGTATATCTATTCCCCATATTCATATTGTTATATGTTATATATGATATAAATAATTTCAATATTTTTCTTCTTCCCCATCAGCAAATTTTAGGTTACTTCATCTCTAAGAAACTAAGATAAAAGACTATTAATTAATGACACATATTTCATATGCATTGATAATAACTACAATTATATAAAGAGGCTCGATAGTATATCTGTTCCCCATATTCATATTGTTATATGTTATATATGATATAAACAATTTCAATATTTTGCTTCTTCCCGGTCACCAAATTTTAGGTTACTTCATCACTAAGAAACTAAGTTAAAAGACTATAAATTAATGACACATATTTCATATACATTCGTAATAATTAAAATTATATAGAGGCTCGGTAGTATATTTTTTCCCAATATTCATATTGTTATATGTTATATATGATATAAACAATTTCAATATTTTGCTTCTTCCCCGTCACCAAATTTTAGGTTACTTCTTCACTAAGAAACTAAGATAAAAGACTATTATATTTCATATACATTTATAATAACTATAATTATATAAAGAGGCTCAATATTATATCTATTCCCCATATTCATATTGTAATATGTTATATATGATATGAACAATTTCAATATTTTTCTTCTTCCCGTCACCAAATTTTAGGTTACTTCATCACTAAGAAACTAAGTTAAAAGACTATTAATTAATGACACATATTTCATATACATTGATAATAACTACAACTATATAAATAGGCTCGATAGTATATCTATTCCCCATATTCATATTGTTATATGTTATATATGATATAAACAATTTCAATATTTTGCTTCTTCCCGGTCACCAAATTTTAGGTTAGTTCATCATTAAGAAACTAAGTTAAAAGACTATTATTTAATGACACATATTTCATATACATTCGTAATAATTAAAATTATATAACGAGGCTCGATAATATATCTATTCCCCATATTCATATTGTTATATCTTATATATGATATAAACAATTTCAATTTTTTCTTCTTCCCCATCAGCAAATTTTAGGTTACTTCATCATTAAGAAACTAAGTTAAACGACTATTATTTAATAAAACATATTATACATAAATTGGTAATAATTAAAATTATATAAAGAGGATCGATACTATATTTATTCCCAATATTCATATTGTTATATGTATATATGATATAAACAATTTCAATATTTTGCTTCTTCCCCGTCACCAAATTTTAGGTTACTTCTTTACTAAGAAACTAAGATAAAAGACTATTAATTAAGGACACATATTTCATATACATTGATAATAACTACAATTATATCAAGAGGCTCGATAGTATATCTATTCCCCATATTCATATTGTTATATTTTATATATGATATAAACAATTTCAATATTTTGCTTCTTCCCCGTCACTAATTTTTAGGTTAATTCATCACTAAGAAATTAAGTTAAAAGACTATTAATTAATCACAAATATTTCATATACATTGATAATAACTACAATTATATAAATAGGTTCGATATGATATATATATTCCCCATACTCATATTATTATATGTTATATATGATATAAACAATTTCAATATTTTTCTTCTTCCCAGTTAGCAAATTTTAGGTTACTTCATCTCTAAGAAACTAAGATAAAAGACTATTAATTAATGACACATATTTCATATGCATTGATAATAACTACAATTATATAAAGAGGCTCGATAGTATATCTGTTGTAACACCCCAGTTTCAATTATTTGATTTATTTAAATTTGGGAAATTATTTTATTAGAATTAATAAAATAAAAAGGGATTATTTATTTTGAAATATGGAGGAAAATGAAAGAAATAAGAAAATGCTGAGTTTTTAGGTTATTGGGCTTGGATGTTGTTAGTAAAGAGTGGGGGTGCAAAAGAAGTAAAGATATGTTTTGGAACTCAAGTTATTTTTCTCATTATTCACGATAACACAAAATTTGGGATTTTGGGAAGCAGAGCTCTGAAGGTACGAAGAACGAAGACCATCACTCAAAAATTTCAAAGCTGCTAATTGATAAGGTAAGGGGGGCTATTACTCGATTTACCTTTGTTTATGGGTTTATGTACGGTTGATTTGGGTAATCGTAGGGAAAAACCCCAATTGTTAGATGTTATTAGGGATCGATACCCTTAGGATTGAACTTTGTTTAAGGAGGTTTAGGTTCCCAATTTTATGAAATCAATTAACGATTTTAGGTTCCTAATGGTGGATTGGAAGTATATCTGCATGATCGTGAATTTACCTTAGAAGTTATAGGGATAACCTCAATGTTAGTAGATTTCCCCAAAAAGGACGATTAATCCCGGTTAAGGTGACTATGATGATTGTTGGTAATTAGGAAATTGATGTTTTGTTTTGAGTTATACAAACTCGATGTCGTTAGGTACCGAAATGCGCGTTTTGGTTGGCATTTTCCCGCGTTTGGCTGCTGTTTCTGAGCTGCTGCAGGTACAGGAAAACTCTGTACGCGCTCAGCAACACGGGCCGTGTTGCACAACACGGGCACCCGTGTTGCTCTTCTGTGTTGGTAAAAGTAATGTGTTTTCTGGACACATTACAACACGGGCCGTGTTGCACAACACGAGCACCCGTGTTGATCCCCCTGTATTGATAAGGATAATGTGTTTTTTTCTGGATATGTTACAACACGGGCACCCGTGTTGATGCTACTGTGTTGATTTTCTGAACTTTGTTTTCAGTGCTTGATTGTGGATTTTATTGCCATGCTTTTGGATAATGTTATCGAGCATGAATTATGATATGACTTGATATGATTGATGTTTAATAGTATGCTGAGTGATTACATGCTATTCATATCATGTTGTATTTGATATTGTTAATGTTACATGATATGGTTTATTGATGTTAATAGTATGCTGAGTGTTACATACTGTACATATCATGTTGCATTTGTTAATTCCCATTGTGTGGAATTAACATGGTGGCCAATATACGTGTCCGCGATTTAATGGAACGTTGAGGTGGTAGCCGTGTCCGCGATATAATGGAACGGTGAGTTATCCGTGACCCGAGATTTAATGGGGCGGTGAAGTGGTACCACATGCATGGGTGTGTTGCATTACCTTGAATATAACATGAATGGATGATTTTTCCAATGTTGTATTTGATTGTTTGTATGCACGTATGATTGCTAAATGGTTGACGATGTTTGATGATTATTTGCAAATATGAAAAGCAATATATCATGGGTATATGAATTGTAAAGGTTTTTGTAAACTATGAAATATGCTAATTATTGGGTGATGCTTATGATTTCCTGAATTGATTGTTATGAACGTATAATCAAATGTATAATTGAGATGCTCACCCTTACTGTTGAATATTTCAGATTGAGGAGCTTCGTTCAGGTGCTTGGCGAAGGCTTGTCGTTCTAGTTTATTTTCGTTTTAGTATTGTCCGGGTCATGCTCTGATAGTTGTAACTCCGGGAACGCTTGTTTGTCGAGCTGTTTTAGTCAGACTCGTTTAATTCCTCATGTTTTGTTATAATATGATGTTGACATTTTCCAGGTGTTAATCCCTGATGATTTCGAAAATATTAATAACATTGATTTTATTAATTAAGGTATTCCGCTGTGTAAACATGTATGAGTTACTACTACGTTATGCATGACAGGAATTTGTTTTATTAAAAGAGAATTGTAGCATCCTCGTTAGTACATGTACTCTGAAAATATGATTTTAATTATTTGCGAAACTTTATGCGGGGTTTTAGAGGGTGTTACATCTGTTCCCCATATTCATATTGTTATATGTTATATATGATATAAACAATTTCAATATTTTGCTTCTTCCCGGTCACCAAATTTTAGGTTACTTCATCACTAAGAAACTAAGTTAAAACACTATAAATTAATGACACTTATTTCACTTACATTCGTAATAATTAAAATTATATAAAGAGGCTCGATAGTATATTTTTTCCCAATATTCATATTGTTATATGTTATATATGATATAAACAATTTAAATATTTTGCTTCTTCCCCGTAACCAAATTTTAGGTAACTTCTTCACTAAGAAACTAAGATAAAAGACTATTATATTTCATATACATTGATAATAACTATAATTATATAAAGAGGCTCAATAGTATATCTATTCCCCATATTCATATTGTAATATGTTATATATGATATGAACAATTTCAATATTTTTCTTCTTCCCGGTCACCAAAATTTAGGTTACTTCATCACTAAGAAACTAAGTTAAAAGACTATTAATTAATGACACATATTTCATATACATTGATAATAACTACAGTTATATAAACAGGCTCGATAGTATATCTATTCCCCATATTCATATTGTTATATGTTATATATGATATAAACAATTTCAATATTTTGCTTCTTCCCGGTCACCAAATTTTAGGTTACTTCATCATTAAGAAACTAAGTTAAAAGACTATTATTTAATGACACATATTTCATATACATTCGTAATAATTAAAATTATATAACGAGGCTCGATAATATATCTATTCCCCATATTCATATTGTTATATGTTATATATGATATAAACAATTTCAATTTTTTCTTCTTCCCCATCAGCAAATTATAGGTTACTTCATCATTAAGAAACTAAGTTAAACGACTATTATTTAATAAAACATATTTTATATACATTGGTAATAATTAAAATTATATAAAGAGGCTCGATACTATATTTATTCCCAATATTCATATTGTTATATGTATATATGATATAAACAATTTCAATATTTTGCTTCTTCCCCGTCACCAAATTTTAGGTTACTTCTTTACTAAGAAACTAAGATAAAAGACTATTAATTAAGGACACATATTTCATATACATTGATAATAACTACAATTATAGCAAGAGGCTCGATAGTATATCTATTCCCCATATTCATATTGTTATATTTTATATATGATATAAACAATTTCAAAATTTTGCTTCTTCCCCGTCACTAAATTTTAGGTTAATTCATCACTAAGAAATTAAGTTAAAAGACTATTAATTAATCACAAATATTTCATATACATTGATAATAACTACAATTATATAAAGAGGTTCGATATGATATATGTATTCCCCATATTCATATTATTATATGTTATATATGATATAAACAATTTCAATATTTTTCTTCTTCCCAGTCAGAAATTTTAGGTTACTTCATCATTAAGAAATTAAATTAAAAGACTATTACTTAATGACACATTTTTCATATACATTGGTAATAATTAAAAGTATATAACGAGGCTCGTTAGTATATCTATTCCCCATATTCATATTGTTATATGTTATATATGATATAAACAATTTCAATATTTTTCTTTTTCCCCATCAGCAAATTTTAGGTTACTTCATCTCTAAGAAACTAAGATAAAAGACTATTAATTAATTACACATATTTCATATGCATTGATAATAACTACAATTATATAAAGAGGCTCGATAGTATATCTGTTCCCCATATTCATATTGTTATATGTTATATATGATATAAACAATTTCAATATTTTGCTTCTTCCCGGTCACCAAATTTTAGGTTACTTCATCACTAAGAAACTAAGTTAAAAGACTATAAATTAATGAAACATATTTCATATACATTCGTAATAATTAAAATTATATAGAGGCTCGGTAGTATATTTTTTCCCAATATTCATATTGTTATATGTTATATATGATATAAACAATTTCAATATTTTGCTTCTTCCCCGTCATCAAATTTTTGGTTACTTCTTCACAAAGAAACTAAGATAAAAGACTATTATATTTCATATACATTTATAATAACTATAATTATATAAAGAGGCTCAATATTATATCTATTCCCCATATTCATATTGTAATATGTTATATATGATATGAACAATTTCAATATTTTTCTTCTTCCCGTCACCAAATTTTAGGTTACTTCATCACTAAGAAACTAAGTTAAAAGACTATTAATTAATGACACATATTTCATATACATTGATAATAACTACAACTATATAAATAGGCTCGATAGTATATCTATTCCCCATATTCATATTGTTATATGTTCTATATGATATAAACAATTTCAATATTTTGCTTCTTCCCGGTCACCAAATTTTTGGTTAGTTCATCATTAAGAAACTAAGTTAAAAGACTATTATTTAATGACACATATTTCATATACATTCGTAATAATTAAAATTATATAACTAGGCTCGATAATATATCTATTCCCCATATTCATATTGTTATATCTTATATATGATATAAACAATTTCAATTTTTTCTTCTTCCCCATCAGCAAATTTTAGGTTACTTCATCATTAAGAAACTAAGTTAAACGACTATTATTTAATAAAACATATTTTATATACATTGGTAATAATTAAAATTATATAAAGAGGCTCGATACTATATTTATTCCCAATATTCATATTATTATATGTATATATGATATAAACAATTTCAATATTTTGCTTCTTCC
Organism: Vicia faba; assembly: GCA_948472305.1. NCBI lineage: Eukaryota > Viridiplantae > Streptophyta > Magnoliopsida > Fabales > Fabaceae > Vicia > Vicia faba. The sequence goes on along the minus strand of CATIWC010002926.1, from coordinate 34,697 downwards.
CCGTCACCAAATTTTAGGTTACTTCTTTACTAAGAAACTAAGATAAAAGACTATTAATTAAGGACACATATTTCATATACATTGATAATAACTACAATTATATCAAGAGGCTCGATAGTATATCTATTGCCCATATTCATATTGTTATATGTTATATATGATATAAACAATTTCAATATTTTACTTCTTCCCCGTCACTAAATTTTAGGTTAATTCATCACTAAGAAATTAAGTTAAAAGACTATTAATTAATCACAAATATTTCATATACATTGATAATAACTACAATTATATAAAGAGGTTTGATATGATATATGTATTCCCCATATTCATATTATTATATGTTATATATGATATAAACAATTTCAATATTTTTCTTCTTCCCAGTCAGCAAATTTTAGGTTACTTCATCATTAAGAAATAAAGTTAAAAGACTATTACTTAATGACACATATTTCATATACATTGGTAATAATTAAAAGTATATAACGAGGCTCGGTGGTATATCTATTCCCCATATTCATATTGTTATATGTTATATATGATATAAATAATTTCAATATTTTTCTTCTTCCCCATCAGCAAATTTTAGGTTACTTCATCTTTAAGAAACTAAGATAAAAGACTATTAATTAATGACACATATTTCATATGCATTGATAATAACTACAATTATATAAAGAGGCTCGATAGTATATCTGTTCCCCATATTCATATTGTTATATGTTATATATGACATAAACAATTTCAATATTTTGCTTCTTCCCGGTCACCAAATTTTAGGTTACTTTATCACTAAAAAACTAAGTTAAAACACTATAAATTAATGACACATATTTCATATACATTCGTAATAATTAAATTTATATAAAGAGGCTTGATAGTATATTTTTTTCCCAATATTCATATTGTTATATGTTATATATGATATAAACAATTTAAATATTTTGCTTCTTCCCCGTAACCAAATTTTAGGTAACTTCTTCACTAAGAAACTAAGATAAAAGACTATTATATTTCATATACATTGATAATAACTATAATTATATAAAGAGGCTCAATAGTATATCTATTCCCCATATTCATATTGTAATATGTTATATATGATATGAACAATTTCAATATTTTTCTTCATCCCGGTCACCAAATTTTAGGTTACTTCATCACTAAGAAACTAAGTTAAAAGACTATTAATTAATGACACATATTTTATATACATTGATAATAACTACAATTATATAAACAGGCTCGATAGTATATCTATTCCCCATATTCATATTGTTATATGTTATATATGATATAAACAATTTCAATATTTTGCTTCTTCCCGGTCACCAAATTTTAGGTTACTTCATCATTAAGAAACTAAGTTAAAAGACTATTATTTAATGACACATATTTCATATACATTCATAATAATTAAAATTATATAACGAGGCTCGACAATATATCTATTCCCCATATTCATATTGTTATATCTTATATATGATATAAACTATTTCAATATTTTGCTTCTTCCCCGTCACTAAATTTTAGGTTAATTCATCACTAAGAAATTAAGTTAAAAGACTATTAATTAATCACAAATATTTCATATACATTGATAATAACTACAATTATATAAAGAGGTTCGATATGATATATGTATTCCCCATATTCATATTATTATATGTTATATATGATATAAACAATTTCAATATTTTTCTTCTTCCCAGTCAGAAATTTTAGGTTACTTCATCATTAAGAAATTAAGTTAAAAGACTATTACTTAATGACACATATTTCATATACATTGGTAATAATTAAAAGTATATAACGAGGCTCGTTAGTATATCTATTCCCCATATTCATATTGTTATATGTTATATATGATATAAAAAATTTCAATATTTTTCTTCTTCCCCATTAGCAAATTTTAGGTTACTTCATCACTAAGAAACTAAGTTAAAAGACTATTAATTAATGACAAATATTTCATATACATTGATAATAACTACAGTTATATAAACAGGCTCGATAGTATATCTATTCCCCATATTCATATTGTTATATGTTATATATGATATAAACAATTTCAATATTTTGCTTCTTCCCGGTCACCAAATTTTAGGTTACTTCATCATTAAGAAACTAAGTTAAAAGACTATTATTTAATGACACATATTTCATATACATTCGTAATAATTAAAATTATATAACGAGGCTCGATAATATATCTATTCCCCATATTCATATTGTTATATGTTATATATGATATAAACAATTTCAATTTTTTCTTCTTCCCCATCAGCAAATTTTAGGTTACTTCATCATTAAGAAACTAAGTTAAACGACTATTATTTAATAAAACATATTATACATAAATTGGTAATAATTAAAATTATATAAAGAGGATCGATACTATATTTATTCCCAATATTCATATTGTTATATGTATATATGATATAAACAATTTCAATATTTTGCTTCTTCCCCGTCACCAAATTTTAGGTTACTTCTTTACTAAGAAACTAAGATAAAAGACTATTAATTAAGGACACATATTTCATATACATTGATAATAACTACAATTATATCAAGAGGCTCGATAGTATATCTATTCCCCATATTCATATTGTTATATTTTATATATGATATAAACAATTTCAATATTTTGCTTCTTCCCCGTCACTAATTTTTAGGTTAATTCATCACTAAGAAATTAAGTTAAAAGACTATTAATTAATCACAAATATTTCATATACATTGATAATAACTACAATTATATAAATAGGTTCGATATGATATATATATTCCCCATATTCATATTATTATATGTTATATATGATATAAACAATTTCAATATTTTTCTTCTTCCCAGTTAGCAAATTTTAGGTTACTTCATCTCTAAGAAACTAAGATAAAAGACTATTAATTAATGACACATATTTCATATGCATTGATAATAACTACAATTATATAAAGAGGCTCGATAGTATATCTGTTGTAACACCCCAGTTTCAATTATTTGATTTATTTAAATTTGGGAAATTATTTTATTAGAATTAATAAAATAAAAAGGGATTATTTATTTTGAAATATGGAGGAAAATAAAAGAAATAAGAAAATGCTGAGTTTTTAGGTTATTGGGCTTGGATGTTGTTAGTAAAGAGTGGGGGTGCAAAAGAAGTAAAGATATGTTTTGGAACTCAAGTTATTTTTCTCATTATTCACGATAACACAGAATTTGGGATTTTGGGAAGCAGAGCTCTGAAGGTACGAAGAACGAAGACCATCGCTCAAAAAGTTCAAAGCTGCTAATTGATAAGGTAAGGGGGGCTATTACTCGATTTACCTTTGTTTATGGGTTTATGTACGGTTGATTTGGGTAATCGTAGGGAAAAACCCCAATTGTTAGATGTTATTAGGGATCGATACCCTTAGGATTGAACTTTGTTAAAGGAGGTTTAGGTTCCCAATTTTATGAAATCAATTAACGATTTTAGGTTCCTAATGGTGGATTGGAAGTATATCTGCATGATCGTGAATTTACCTTAGAAGTTATAGGGATGACCTCAATGTTAGTAGATTTCCCCAAAAAGGACGATTAATCCCGGTTAAGGTGACTATGATGATTGTTGGTAATTAGGAAATTGATGTTTTGTTTTGAGTTATACAAACTCGATGTCGTTAGGTACCGAAATGCGCGTTTTGGCTGGCATTTTCCCGCGTTTGGCTGCTGTTTCTGAGCTGCTGCAGGTACAGGAAAACTCTGTACGCGCTCAGCAACACGGGCCGTGTTGCACAACACGGGCACCCGTGTTGCTCTTCTGTGTTGGTAAAAGTAATGTGTTTTCTGGACACATTACAACACGGGCCGTGTTGCACAACACGGGCACCCGTGTTGATCCCCCTGTATTGATAAGGATAATGTGTTTTTTTCTGGATATGTTACAACACGGGCCGTGTTGCACAACACGGGCACCCGTGTTGATGCTACTGTGTTGATTTTCTGAACTTTGTTTTCAGTGCTTGATTGTGGATTTTATTGCCATGCTTTTGGATAATGTTATCGAGCATGAATTATGATATGACTTGATATGATTGATGTTTAATAGTATGCTGAGTGATTACATGCTATTCATATCATGTTGTATTTGATATTGTTAATGTTACATGATATGGTTTATTGATGTTAATAGTATGCTGAGTGTTACATACTGTACATATCATGTTGCATTTGTTAATTCCCATTGTGTGGAATTAACATGGTGGCCAATATACGTGTCCGCGATTTAATGGAACGTTGAGGTGGTAGCCGTGTCCGCGATATAATGGAACGGTGAGTTATCCGTGACCCGAGATTTAATGGGGCGGTGAAGTGGTACCACATGCATGGGTGTGTTGCATTACCTTGAATATAACATGAATGGATGATTTTTCCAATGTTGTATTTGATTGTTTGTATGCACGTATGATTGCTAAATGGTTGACGATGTTTGATGATTATTTGCAAATATGAAAAGCAATATATCATGGGTATATGAATTGTAAAGGTTTTTGTAAACTATGAAATATGCTAATTATTGGGTGATGCTTATGATTTCCTGATTTGATTGTTATGAACGTATAATCAAATGTATAATTGAGATGCTCACCCTTACTGTTGAATATTTCAGATTGAGGAGCTTCGTTCAGGTGCTTGGCGAAGGCTTGTCGTTCTAGTTTATTTTCGTTTTAGTATTGTCCGGGTCATGCTCTGATAGTTGTAACTCCGGGAACGCTTGTTTGTCGAGCTATTTTAGTCAGACTCGTTTAATTCCTCATGTTTTGTTATAATATGATGTTGACATTTTCCAGGTGTTAATCCCTGATGATTTCGAAAATATTAATAACATTGATTTTATTAATTAAAGTATTCCGCTGTGTAAACATGTATGAGTTACTACTACGTTATGCATGACAGGAATTTGTTTTATTAAAAGAGAATTGTAGCATCCTCGTTAGTACATGTACTCTGAAAATATGATTTTAATTATTTGCGAAACTTTATGCGGGGTTTTAGAGGGTGTTACAATAGTGGTATCAGAGCATAGTCGGTCGTTGCGACCAGAGTCTTGAATCAGTCATCCCTTTTGTATGCGATTAGTGTAAGGTAACACTGTCGATACTGTATTCTAATGAAGAGTATGTTTTGATTCTCAGGAATATGGCTGGAAGAGGTAACGGACGAAATGATGCTGCACTAGCTGAGGCTTTGGGGATGTTAGCTGGTGTACTTGCTGGAAACCCAACTGCAGGCGTGATTGGTGCTGATAGGCAATTGGGAAATTTCCAAAGGAACAATCCTCCGTTGTTCAAAGGTACACATGACCCTGAAGGTGTTCAGAAGTGGCTGAAGGAAATCGAAAGGATTTTCCGTGTGATTGATTGTGCTGAAGATCTGAGAGTCAGATATGGTACGCATATGTTGGCAGAAGAAGCCGACGACTGGTGGGTTGCAACAAGGACTGAAATGGTTCAGGATGGAGAGGCACTGACTTGGGCTAACTTCAGAAGGGCTTTTCTGAGGAGGTACTTTCCTGAAGATGTTCGGGGAAGAAAGGAAATTGAGTTTTTGGAGCTTAAGCAGGGCAATCTGACTGTTAGTGAGTATGCTACTAAGTTCACTGAGCTGGCAAAGTATTATGCACACTACAACAATGATGAGGCTGGAGAATTCTCTAAGTGTATCAAATTTGAGAATGGTCTCCGAGATGAGATTAAGCAGGGAATCAGGTACCAGCGTATTCGTAGATTTTCTGATCTGGTGGATTGTAGCAGAATCTTGGAAGAAGATATTACCAAGAATAGGTCGTCTCACTCTCGTGGGGCTGTTGATAAAAGGGGAAAGCAACATATGGACCGTGGCAAGCCATATGGTAGAGATAACCAGAGATCAGGCGGTTGGAAAAGGCCTAGTGGGGGAGATTCTAAGGCTCCTATCAGATGCTACAGGTGTGGTGAGTCTGGTCATCACATTCGAGATTGCAAGAGTGATGAGAAGAAGTGCTATAAATGTGGAAAGGCTGGTCATTTGTCTATTGATTGCAAAGGGAAGTCTGTTACTTGTTACAATTGTGGCGAAGAAGGTCACATTCGTCCGCAGTGTCCTAAGCCTAGGAAGGATCAGTCAGGTGGAAAAGTGTTCGCTTTGTCTGGATCTGAGACTACTCCAGAGGATCGATTGATCAAAGGTACGTGTTTTATTCATGGCACACCTTTAGTTGCAATTATTGATACTGGTGCAACTCATTCTTTCATTTCTTTGGATTGTGCTGAGAGGTTGAAACTGGACATATCTGGTATGCGAGGTAGCATGGTTGTTGATACTCCTGCATCGGGTTCAGTGACAACTTCACTTGTATGTAGGAATTGTCCTATTGAGATTTTTGGTAGAGGTTTCGGTATGGATTTAGTGTGCCTACCGCTTGAACAAATTGATATTATCCTTGGGATGAACTGGTTGGAATTCAACCGGGTTCATCTGAACTGCTTTGCTAAGACGGTGATTTTTCCAGAAGCAGTTGGTGTCGAGAATTTGACTATGACTGCTAGGAAGGTACAAGAAGCAATGGAAGACGGTGCTAATGTGTTTATGTTACTTGCTTCGTTAGATGCAACAGGAAAGGTCAGGAGTGGTGAATTGCCAGTGGTGTGTGATTTTCCAGAAGTCTTTCCTGATGATGTTGGTGAGTTACCTCCTGAGAGAGAGGTGGAATTTTCTATAGATTTGATTCCTGGTACGAGACCGGTGTCGATGGCGCCATATCGTATGTCTGCGTCTGAGTTGGCTGAATTGAAGAGTCAGTTGGAAGATTTACTGGAGAAGAAGTTTATTCGTCCAAGTGTTTCACCTTGGGGTGCTCCGGTATTGTTGGTCAAGAAGAAAGAAGGTTCTATGAGACTGTGTGTTGATTACAGGCAATTGAACAAGGTAACCATTAAGAATCGATATCCATTACCGAGGATTGATGATTTAATGGATCAGCTAATTGGAGCCAGTGTATTCAGTAAGATTGACTTGAGATCTGGATATCATCAGATTCGTGTGAAAGCGGAAGATGTTCAAAAGACTGCTTTTCGAACGAGGTATGGGCATTATGAATATTCTGTTATGCCGTTCGGGGTTACTAATGCACCTGGTGTTTTCATGGAATATATGAACAGGATTTTTCATCCGTATCTGGATAAGTTTGTTGTGGTTTTTATCGATGACATTCTGATTTATTCCAAGAATGACGAAGAACATGCGGAACATCTCAGAATTGTGTTAGAGTTGTTGAAAGATAAGAAGTTGTATGCAAAGTTGTCCAAATGTGAGTTCTGGCTGAATGAAGTTAGTTTTCTTGGACATGTGATTTCTAAGAATGGTATTGCAGTGGATCCTACAAAAGTAGAAGCAGTATCTCATTGGGAAGCGCCGAAGACTGTTTCTGAAATCAGAAGTTTTCTTGGTCTTGCAGGTTATTACAGAAAGTTTATCGAAGGATTCTCAAAGTTAGCATTGCCGTTGACGAAATTGACTCGTAAAGGACAAGCGTTTATTTGGGATTCTGATTGTGAGAAAGGTTTCCAAGAATTGAAGCGGAGATTGACTAGTGCTCCTATTCTGATTTTGCCGAATCTGGTGGAATCTTTTGTGGTTTATTGTGATGCATCTCTGATGGGATTAGGTGGTGTTTTAATGCAGAATCAACAGGTAGTTGCGTATGCTTCGAGACAGTTGAAGGTTCATGAAAGGAACTATCCTACTCATGACTTAGAGTTGGCAGCAGTTGTGTTTGTCTTGAAATTGTGGAGACATTATCTGTATGGTTCGAGATTTGAAGTGTATAGTGATCATAAGAGTTTGAAGTATCTTTTCGATCAGAAAGAGCTCAATATGAGGCAACGAAGGTGGTTGGAATTTCTCAAAGATTATGATTTTGGTTTGAATTACCATCCTGGTAAGGCAAATGTGGTTGCAGATGCTTTGAGCAGGAAATCCTTGCATATGTCTATGATGATGGTTCGTGAATTGGAGTTAATTGAACAATTCCGAGATTTGAGTTTAATTTGTGAAAGTACTCCGAAGTGTGTTCGTTTGGGTATGTTGAAACTTACTAGTGGTATTCTAGAAGAGATCAGGATCGGGCAAAAATCTGATGTTAATTTAGTTGATAAATTGACATTGATCAACCAAGGTCAAGGTGGTGAGTTTAGAATTGATGAAAATGATGTTATGAGATTTGGCGATAGAGTTTGTGTTCCGGATGTTGCAGAAATCAAGAAGAGTATATTAGAGGAAGGACATCGCAGTGGGATGAGTATTCATCCGGGTGCCACAAAAATGTATCATGATTTGAAGAAATTGTTTTGGTGGCCGGGAATGAAAAAGGAAATAGCTGAATTTGTGTATGCATGTTTAATCTGTCAGAAATCGAAGATTGAGCATCAGAAGCCGTCTGGAGTTATGCAGCCGATGTTTATTCCAGAATGGAAGTGGGATAGTATTTCTATGGATTTTGTATCCGGGTTGCCGAGGACTCCTAAGGATTGTGAAGCGATATGGGTTATTGTGGATAGACTGACTAAGTCTGCTCATTTTATACCAGTGCGAATGGATTACTCAATGGAGAGATTGGCACAGTTATATATTGAGAAAATAGTGAGTTTGCATGGAGTTCCTTCTAGTATTGTGTCAGATAGAGATCCGAGATTCACTTCGAAATTTTGGGAAGGATTGCAGAAGGCTTTGGGTACTAAATTGAGGTTGAGTTCAGCTTACCATCCTCAGACTGATGGACAGACGGAGAGGACGATTCAATCGTTAGAAGATTTATTGCGTGCTTGTGTTTTAGAGAAGGGTGGAGCTTGGGATAGCTATTTGCCATTGATTGAATTTACTTATAACAATAGTTAACATTCGAGTATTGGTATGGCTCCGTTTGAGGCATTGTATGGTAGACGGTGTAGAACGCCTTTGTGTTGGTATGAATCTGGAGAGAGTTTGGTAATTGGGCCAGAGATTGTTCAGCAGACTACTGAAAAGATCAAATTGATTCAAGAGAAGATGAGAGCTTCTCAGAGTCGTCAGAAAAGTTATCATGATAAGAGGAGAAAGAATTTAGAATTCAGTGCTGGAGATCATGTGTTTATGAGAGTTACTCCGATGACGGGCATTGGTCGAGCGTTGAAATCTAAGAAGTTGACTCCGCGTTTTATTGGCCCGTTTCAGATTACAGAAAGAGTTGGGGAAGTTGCTTATCGCATTGCTTTACCTCCGAGACTTGCGAATTTGCACGATGTTTTTCATGTTTCTCAGTTGAGGAGATACATTCCAGACCCATCTCATGTAATCCAAATAGATGATGTACAGGTGAGAGATAACCTGACAGTAGAAACATTGCCTATGAGGATAGAAGATCGGGAAGTGAAACAGTTAAGAGGTAAAGAGATAGCATTAGTGAAGGTTGCTTGGGGAGGTCCAACAGATGGAAATATCACTTGGGAGCTGGAGAGCCAGATGAAAGAGGCTTATCCAGAACTGTTCATCTAAGGTATGTTTTCGAGGACGAAAACTCTTTTAGTGGGGAAGAGTTGTAACACCCCAGTTTCAATTATTTGATTTATTTAAATTTGGGAAATTATTTTATTAGAATTAATAAAATAAAAAGGGATTATTTATTTTGAAATATGGAGGAAAATAAAAGAAATAAGAAAATGCTGAGTTTTTAGGTTATTGGGCTTGGATGTTGTTAGTAAAGAGTGGGGGTGCAAAAGAAGTAAAGATATGTTTTGGAACTCAAGTTATTTTTCTCATTATTCACGATAACACAGAATTTGGGATTTTGGGAAGCAGAGCTCTGAAGGTACGAAGAACGAAGACCATCGCTCAAAAAGTTCAAAGCTGCTAATTGATAAGGTAAGGGGGGATATTACTCGATTTACCTTTGTTTATGGGTTTATGTACGGTTGATTTGGGTAATCATAGGGAAAAACCCCAATTGTTAGATGTTATTAGGGATCGATACCCTTAGGATTGAACTTTGTTAAAGGAGGTTTAGGTTCCCAATTTTATGAAATCAATTAACGATTTTAGGTTCCTAATGGTGGATTGGAAGTATATCTGCATGATCGTGAATTTACCTTAGAAGTTATAGGGATAACCTCAATGTTAGTAGATTTCCCCAAAAAGGACGATTAATCCCGGTTAAGGTGACTATGATGATTGTTGGTAATTAGGAAATTGATGTTTTGTTTTGAGTTATACAAACTCGATGTCGTTAGGTACCGAAATGCGCGTTTTGGCTGGCATTTTCCCGCGTTTGGCTGCTGTTTCTGAGCTGCTGCAGGTACAGGAAAACTCTGTACGCGCTCAGCAACACGGGCCGTGTTGCACAACACGGGCACCCGTGTTGCTCTTCTGTGTTGGTAAAAGTAATGTGTTTTCTGGACACATTACAACACGGGCCGTGTTGCACAACACGGGCACCCGTGTTGATCCCCCTGTATTGATAAGGATAATGTGTTTTTTTCTGGATATGTTACAACACGGGCCGTGTTGCACAACACGGGCACCCGTGTTGATGCTACTGTGTTGATTTTCTGAACTTTGTTTTCAGTGCTTGATTGTGGATTTTATTGCCATGCTTTTGGATAATGTTATCGAGCATGAATTATGATATGACTTGACATGATTGATGTTTAATAGTATGCTGAGTGATTACATGCTATTCATATCATGTTGTATTTGATATTGTTAATGTTACATGATATGGTTTATTGATGTTAATAGTATGCTGAGTGTTACATACTGTACATATCATGTTGCATTTGTTAATTCCCATTGTGTGGAATTAACATGGTGGCCAATATACGTGTCCGCGATTTAATGGAACGTTGAGGTGGTAGCCGTGTCCGCGATATAATGGAACGGTGAGTTATCCGTGACCCGAGATTTAATGGGGCGGTGAAGTGGTACCACATGCATGGGTGTGTTGCATTACCTTGAATATAACATGAATGGATGATTTTTCCAATGTTGTATTTGATTGTTTGTATGCACGTATGATTGCTAAATGGTTGACGATGTTTGATGATTATTTGCAAATATGAAAAGCAATATATCATGGGTATATGAATTGTAAAGGTTTTTGTAAACTATGAAATATGCTAATTATTGGGTGATGCTTATGATTTCCTGATTTGATTGTTATGAACGTATAATCAAATGTATAATTGAGATGCTCACCCTTACTGTTGAATATTTCAGATTGAGGAGCTTCGTTCAGGTGCTTGGCGAAGGCTTGTCGTTCTAGTTTATTTTCGTTTTAGTATTGTCCGGGTCATGCTCTGATAGTTGTAACTCCGGGAACGCTTGTTTGTCGAGCTGTTTTAGTCAGACTCGTTTAATTCCTCATGTTTTGTTATAATATGATGTTGACATTTTCCAGGTGTTAATCCCTGATGATTTCGAAAATATTAATAACATTGATTTTATTAATTAAGGTATTCCGCTGTGTAAACATGTATGAGTTACTACTATGTTATGCATGACAGGAATTTGTTTTATTAAAAGAGAATTGTAGCATCCTCGTTAGTACATGTACTCTGAAAATATGATTTTAATTATTTGCGAAACTTTATGCGGGGTTTTAGAGGGTGTTACATCTGTTCCCCATATTCATATTGTTATATGTTATATATGATATAAACAATTTCAATATTTTGCTTCTTCCCGGTCACCAAATTTTAGGTTACTTCATCACTAAGAAACTAAGTTAAAACACTATAAATTAATGACACATATTTCATATACATTCGTAATAATTAAAATTATATAAAGAGGCTCGATAGTATATTTTTTCCCAATATTCATATTGTTATATGTTATATATGATATAAACAATTTAAATATTTTGCTTCTTCCCCGTAACCAAATTTTAGGTAACTTCTTCACTAAGAAACTAAGATAAAAGACTATTATATTTCATATACATTGATAATAACTATAATTATATAAAGAGGCTCAATAGTATATCTATTCCCCATATTCATATTGTAATATGTTATATATGATATGAACAATTTCAATATTTTTCTTCTTCCCGGTCACCAAAATTTAGGTTACTTCATCACTAAGAAACTAAGTTAAAAGACTATTAATTAATGACACATATTTCATATACATTGATAATAACTACAGTTATATAAACAGGCTCGATGGTATATCTATTCCCCATATTCATATTGTTATATGTTATATATGATATAAACAATTTCAATATTTTGCTTCTTCCCGGTCACCAAATTTTAGGTTACTTCATCATTAAGAAACTAAGTTAAAAGACTATTATTTAATGACACATATTTCATATACATTCGTAATAATTAAAATTATATAACGAGGCTCGATAATATATCTATTCCCCATATTCATATTGTTATATGTTATATATGATATAAACAATTTCAATATTTTGCTTCTTCCCCGTCACCAAATTTTAGGTTACTTCATCATTAAGAAACTAAGTTAAAAGACTATTATTTAATGACACATATTTCATATACATTCGTAATAATTAAAATTATATAACGAGGCTCGATAGTATATCTATTCCCCATATTCATATTGTTATATGTTATATATGATATAAACAATTTCAATTTTTTCTTCTTCCCCATCAGCAAATTTTAGGTTACTTCATCATTAAGAAACTAAGTTAAACGACTATTATTTAATAAAACATATTTTATATACATTGGTAATAATTAAAATTATATAAAGAGGCTCGATACTATATTTATTCCCAATATTCATATTGTTATATGTATATATGATATAAACAATTTCAATATTTTGCTTCTTCCCCGTCACCAAATTTTAGGTTACTTCTTTACTAAGAAACTAAGATAAAAGACTATTAATTAAGGACACATATTTCATATACATTGATAATAACTACAATTATAGCAAGAGGCTCGATAGTATATCTATTCCCCATATTCATATTGTTATATTTTATATATGATATAAACAATTTCAAAATTTTGCTTCTTCCCCGTCACTAAATTTTAGGTTAATTCATCACTAAGAAATTAAGTTAAAAGACTATTAATTAATCACAAATATTTCATATACATTGATAATAACTACAATTATATAAAGAGGTTCGATATGATATATGTATTCCCCATATTCATATTATTATATGTTATATATGATATAAACAATTTCAATATTTTTCTTCTTCCCAGTCAGAAATTTTAGGTTACTTCATCATTAAGAAATTAAATTAAAAGACTATTACTTAATGACACATTTTTCATATACATTGGTAATAATTAAAAGTATATAACGAGGCTCGTTAGTATATCTATTCCCCATATTCATATTGTTATATGTTATATATGATATAAACAATTTCAATATTTTTCTTCTTCCCCATCAGCAAATTTTAGGTTACTTCATCTCTAAGAAACTAAGATAAAAGACTATTAATTAATGACACATATTTCATATACATTGATAATAACTACAATTATATAAAGAGGCTCGATAGTATATCTATTCCCCATATTCATATTGTTATATGTTATATATGATATAAACAATTTGAATATTTTGCTTCTTCCCGGTCACCAAATTTTAGGTTACTTCATCAATAAGAAACTAAGTTAAAAGACTATTATTTAATGACACATATTTCATATACATTCGTAATAATTAAAATTATATAACGAGGCTCGATAATATATCTATTCCCCATATTCATATTGTTATATGTTATATATGATATAAACAATTTCAATTTTTTCTTCTTCCCCATCAGCAAATTTTAGGTTACTTCATCATTAAGAAACTAAGTTAAACGACTATTATTTAATAAAACATATTTTATATACATTGGTAATAATTAAAATTATATAAAGAGGCTCGATACTATATTTATTCACAATATTCATATTGTTATATGTATATATGATATAAACAATTTAAATATTTTGCTTCTTCCCCGTCACCAAATTTTAGGTTACTTCTTTACTAAGAAACTAAGATAAAAGACTATTAATTAAGGACACAAATTTCATATACATTGATAATAACTACAATTATAGCAAGAGACTCGATAGTATATCTATTCCCCATATTCATATTGTTATATTTTATATATGATATAAACAATTTCAAAATTTTGCTTCTTCCCCGTCACTAAATTTTAGGTTAATTCATCACTAAGAAATTAAGTTAAAAGACTATTAATTAATCACAAATATTTCATATACATTGATAATAACTACAATTATATAAAGAGGTTCGATATGATATATGTATTCCCCATATTCATATTATTATATGTTATATATGATATAAACAATTTCAATATTTTTCTTCTTCCCAGTCAGAAATTTTAGGTTACTTCATCATTAAGAAATTAAATTAAAAGACTATTACTTAATGACACATTTTTCATATACATTGGTAATAATTAAAAGTATATAACGAGGCTCGTTAGTATATCTATTCCCCATATTCATATTGTTATATGTTATATATGATATAAACAATTTCAATATTTTTCTTCTTCCCCATCAGCAAATTTTAGGTTACTTCATCTCTAAGAAACTAAGATAAAAGACTATTAATTAATGACACATATTTCATATACATTGATAATAACTACAATTATATAAAGAGGCTCGATAGTATATCTATTCCCCATATTCATATTGTTATATTATATATATGATATAAACAATTTGAATATTTTGCTTCTTCCCGGTCACCAAATTTTAAGTTACTTCATCAATAAGAAACTAAGTTAAAAGACTATTATTTAATGACACATATTTCATATACATTCGTAATAATTAAAATTATATAACGAGGCTCGATAATATATCTATTCCCCATATTCATATTGTTATATGTTATATATGATATAAACAATTTCAATTTTTTCTTCTTCCCCATCAGCAAATTTTAGGTTACTTCATCATTAAGAAACTAAGTTAAACGACTATTATTTAATAAAACATATTTTATATACATTGGTAATAATTAAAATTATATAAAGAGGCTCGATACTATATTTATTCCCAATATTCATATTGTTATATGTATATATGATATAAACAATTTAAATATTTTGCTTCTTCCCCGTCACCAAATTTTAGGTTACTTCTTTACTAAGAAACTAAGATAAAAGACTATTAATTAAGGACACAAATTTCATATACATTGATAATAACTACAATTATAGCAAGAGGCTCGATAGTATATCTATTCCCCATATTCATATTGTTATATTTTATATATGATATAAACAATTTCAAAATTTTGCTTCTTCCCCGTCACTAAATTTTAGGTTAATTCATCACTAAGAAATTAAGTTAAAAGACTATTAATTAATCACAAATATTTCATATACATTGATAATAACTACAATTATATAAAGAGGTTCGATATGATATATGTATTCCCCATATTCATATTATTATATGTTA
This sequence comes from Vicia faba, assembly GCA_948472305.1. Lineage (NCBI taxonomy): Eukaryota > Viridiplantae > Streptophyta > Magnoliopsida > Fabales > Fabaceae > Vicia > Vicia faba. The sequence goes on along the minus strand of CATIWC010002926.1, from coordinate 19,187 downwards.
TATATGATATAAACAATTTCAATATTTTTCTTCTTCCCAGTCAGAAATTTTAGGTTACTTCATCATTAAGAAATTAAATTAAAAGACTATTACTTAATGACACATTTTTCATATACATTGGTAATAATTAAAAGTATATAACGAGGCTCGTTAGTATATCTATTCCCCATATTCATATTGTTATATGTTATATATGATATAAACAATTTCAATATTTTTCTTCTTCCCCATCAGCAAATTTTAGGTTACTTCATCTCTAAGAAACTAAGATAAAAGACTATTAATTAATGACACATATTTCATATACATTGATAATAACTACAATTATATAAACAGACTCGATAGTATATCTATTCCCCATATTCATATTGTTATATGTTATATATGATATAAACAATTTCAATATTTTGCTTCTTCCCGGTCACCAAATTTTAGGTTACTTCATCATTAAGAAACTAAGTTAAAAGACTATTATTTAATGACACATATTTCATATACATTCGTAATAATTAAAATTATATAACGATGCTCGATAATATATCTATTCCCCATATTCATATTGTTATATGTTATATATGATATAAACAATTTCAATTTTTTCTCCTTCCCCATCAGCAAATTTTAGGTTACTTCATCATTAAGAAACTAAGTTAAACGACTATTATTTAGTAAAACATATTTTATATACATTGGTAATAATTAAAATTATATAAAGAGGCTTGATACTATATTTATTCCCAATATTCATATTGTTATATGTATATATGATATAAACAATTTCAATATTTTGCTTCTTCCCCGTCACCAAATTTTAGGTTACTTCTTTACTAAGAAACTAAGATAAAAGACTATTAATTAAGGACACATATTTCATATACATTGATAATAACTACAATTATAGCAAGAGGCTCGATAGTATATCTATTCCCCATATTCATATTGTTATATTTTATATATGATATAAACAATTTCAAAATTTTGCTTCTTCCCCGTCACTAAATTTTAGGTTAATTCATCACTAAGAAATTAAGTTAAAAGACTATTAATTAATCACAAATATTTCATATACATTGATAATAACTACAATTATATAAAGAGGTTCGATATGATATATGTATTCCCCTTATTCATATTATTATATGTTATATATGATATAAACAATTTCAATATTTTTCTTCTACCCAGTCAGAAATTTTAGGTTACTTCATCATTAAGAAATTAAATTAAAAGACTATTACTTAATGACACATTTTTCATATACATTGGTAATAATTAAAAGTATATAACGAGGCTCGTTAGTATATCTATTCCCCATATTCATATTGTTATATGTTATATATGATATAAACAATTTCAATATTTTTCTTCTTCCCCATCAGCAAATTTTAGGTTACTTCATCTCTAAGAAACTAAGATAAAAGACTATTAATTAATGACACATATTTCATATACATTGATAATAACTACAATTATATAAAGAGGCTCGATAGTATATCTATTCCCCATATTCATATTGTTATATGTTATATATGATATAAACAATTTGAATATTTTGCTTCTTCCCGGTCACCAAATTTTTGGTTACTTCATCAATAAGAAACTAAGTTAAAAGACTATTATTTAATGACACATATTTCATATACATTCGTAATAATTAAAATTATATAACGAGGCTCGATAATATATCTATTCCCCATATTCATATTGTTATATGTTATATATGATATAAACAATTTCAATTTTTTCTTCTTCCCCATCAACAAATTTTAGGTTACTTCATCATTAAGAAACTAAGTTAAACGACTATTATTTAATAAAACATATTATATATAAATTGGTAATAATTAAAATTATATAAAGAAGCTCGATACTATATTTATTCCCAATATTCATATTGTTATATGTATATATGATATAAACAATTTCAATATTTTGCTTCTTCCCCGTCACCAAATTTTAGGTTACTTCTTTACTAAGAAACTAAGATAAAAGACTATTAATTAAGGACACATATTTCATATACATTGATAATAACTACAATTATAGCAAGAGGCTCGATAGTATATCTATTCCCCATATTCATATTGTTATATTTTATATATGATATAAACAATTTCAAAATTTTGCTTCTTCCCCGTCACTAAATTTTAGGTTAATTCATCACTAAGAAATTAAGTTAAAAGACTATTAATTAATCACAAATATTTCATATACATTGATAATAACTACAATTATATAAAGAGGTTCGATATGATATAAGTATTCCCCATATTCATATTATTATATGTTATATATGATATAAACAATTTCAATATTTTTCTTCTTCCCAGTCAGAAATTTTAGGTTACTTCATCATTAAGAAATTAAATTAAAAGACTATTACTTAATGACACATTTTTCATATACATTGGTAATAATTAAAAGTATATAACGAGGCTCGTTAGTATATCTATTCCCCATATTCATATTGTTATATGTTATATATGATATAAACAATTTCAATATTTTTCTTCTTCCCCATCAGCAAATTTTAGGTTACTTCATCTCTAAGAAACTAAGATAAAAGACTATTAATTAATGACACATATTTCATATACATTGATAATAACTACAATTATATAAAGAGGCTCGATAGTATATCTATTCCCCATATTCATATTGTTATATGTTATATATGATATAAACAATTTGAATATTTTGCTTCTTCCCGGTCACCAAATTTTAGGTTACTTCATCAATAAGAAACTAAGTTAAAAGACTATTATTTAATGACACATATTTCATATACATTCGTAATAATTAAAATTATATAACGAGGCTCGATAATATATCTATTCCCCATATTCATATTGTTATATGTTATATATGATATAAACAATTTCAATTTTTTCTTCTTCCCCATCAACAAATTTTAGGTTACTTCATCATTAAGAAACTAAGTTAAACGACTATTATTTAATAAAACATATTATATATAAATTGGTAATAATTAAAATTATATAAAGAAGCTCGATACTATATTTATTCCCAATATTCATATTGTTATATGTATATATGATATAAACAATTTCAATATTTTGCTTCTTCCCCGTCACCAAATTTTAGGTTACTTCTTTACTAAGAAACTAAGATAAAAGACTATTAATTAAGGACACATATTTCATATACACTGATAATAACTACAATTATATCAAGAGGTTCGATAGTATATCTATTCCCCATATTCATATTGTTATATTTTATATATGATATAAACAATTTCAATATTTTGCTTCTTCCCCGTCACTAAATTTTAGGTTAATTCATCACTAAGAAATTAAGTTAAAAGACTATTAATTAATCACAAATATTTCATATACGTTGATAATAACTACAATTATATAAATAGGTTCGATATGATATATGTATTCCCCATATTCATATTATTATATGTTATATATGATATAAACAATTTCAATATTTTTCTTCTTCCCAGTTAGCAAATTTTAGGTTACTTCATCTCTAAGAAACTAAGATAAAAGACTATTAATTAATGACACATATTTCATATGCATTGATAATAACTACAATTATATAAAGAGGCTCGATAGTATATCTGTTCCCCATATTCATATTGTTATATGTTATATATGATATAAACAATTTCAATATTTTGCTTCTTCCCGGTCACCAAATTTTAGGTTACTTCATCGCTAAGAAACTAAGTTAAAACACTATAAATTAATGACACATATTTCATATACATTCGTAATAATTAAAATTATATAAAGAGGCTCGATAGTATATTTTTTCCCAATATTCATATTGTTATATGTTATATATGATATAAACAATTTAAATATTTTGCTTCTTCTCCGTAATCAAATTTTAGGTAACTTCTTCACTAAGAAACTAAGATAAAAGACTATTATATTTCATATACATTGATAATAACTATAATTATATAAAGAGGCTCAATAGTATATTTATTCCCCATATTCATATTGTAATATGTTATATATGATATGAACAATTTCAATATTTTTCTTCTTCCCAGTCACCAAAATTTAGGTTACTTCATCACTAAGAAACTAAGTTAAAAGACTATTAATTAATGACACATATTTCATATACATTGATAATAACTACAATTATATAAACAGACTCGATAGTATATTTATTCCCCATATTCATATTGTTATATGTTATATATGATATAAACAATTTCAATATTTTGCTTCTTCCCGGTCACCAAATTTTAGGTTACTTCATCATTAAGAAACTAAGTTAAAAGACTATTATTTAATGACACATATTTCATATACATTCGTAATTATTAAAATTATATAACGATGCTGGATAATATATCTATTCCCCATATTCATATTGTTATATGTTATATATGATATAAACAATTTCAATTTTTTCTTCTTCCCCATCAGCAAATTTTAGGTTACTTCATCATTAAGAAACTAAGTTAAACGACTATTATTTAATAAAACATATTTTATATACATTGGTAATAATTAAAATTATATAAAGAGGCTCGATACTATATTTATTCCCAATATTCATATTGTTATATGTATATATGATATAAACAATTTCAATATTTTGCTTCTTCCCCGTCACCAAATTTTAGGTTACTTCTTTACTAAGAAACTAAGATAAAAGACTATTAATTAAGGACACATATTTCATATACATTGATAATAACTACAATTATAGCAAGAGGCTCGATAGTATATCTATTCCCCATATTCATATTGTTATATTTTATATATGATATAGACAATTTCAAAATTTTGCTTCTTCCCCGTCACTAAATTTTAGGTTAATTCATCACTAAGAAATTAAGTTAAAAGACTATTAATTAATCACAAATATTTCATATACATTGATAATCACTACAATTATATAAAGAGGTTCGATATGATATATGTATTCCCCATATTCATATTATTATATGTTATATATTATATAAACAATTTCAATATTTTTCTTCTTCCCAGTCAGAAATTTTAGGTTACTTCATCATTAAGAAATTAAATTAAAAGACTATTACTTAATGACACATTTTTCATATACATTGGTAATAATTAAAAGTATATAACGAGGCTCGTTAGTATATCTATTCCCCATATTCATATTGTTATATGTTATATATGATATAAACAATTTCAATATTTTTCTTCTTCCCCATCAGCAAATTTTAGGTTACTTCATCTCTAAGAAACTAAGATAAAAGACTATTAATTAATGACACATATTTCATATACATTGATAATAACTACAATTATATAAAGAGGCTCGATAGTATATCTATTCCCCATATTCATATTGTTATATGTTATATATGATATAAACAATTTGAATATTTTGCTTCTTCCCGGTCACCAAATTTTAGGTTACTTCATCATTAAGAAACTAAGTTAAAAGACTATTATTTAATGACACATATTTCATATACATTCGTAATAATTAAAATTATATAACGAGGCTCGATAATATATCTATTCCCCATATTCATATTGTTATATGTTATATATGATATAAACAATTTCAATTTTTTCTTCTTCCCCATCAGCAAATTTTAGGTTACTTCATCATTAAGAAACTAAGTTAAACGACTATTATTTAATAAAACATATTATATATAAATTGGTAATAATTAAAATTATATAAAGAGGATCGATACTATATTAATTCCCAATATTCATATTGTTATATGTATATATGATATAAACAATTTCAATATTTTGCTTCTTCCCCGTCACCAAATTTTAGGTTACTTCTTTACTAAGAAACTAAGATAAAAGACTATTAATTAAGGACACATATTTCATATACATTGATAATAACTACAATTATATCAAGAGGCTCGATAGTATATCTATTCCCCATATTCATATTGTTATATTTTATATATGATATAAACAATTTCAATATTTTGCTTCTTCCCCGTCACTAAATTTTAGGTTAATTCATCACTAAGAAATTAAGTTAAAAGACTATTAATTAATCACAAATATTTCATATACATTGATAATAACTACAATTATATAAATAGGTTCGATATGATATATGTATTCCCCATATTCATATTATTATATGTTATATATGATATAAACAATTTCAATATTTTTCTTCTTCCCAGTTAGCAAATTTTAGGTTACTTCATCTCTAAGAAACTAAGATAAAAGACTATTAATTAATGACACATATTTCATATGCATTGATAATAACTACAATTATATAAAGAGGCTCGATAGTATATCTGTTCCCCATATTCATATTGTTATATGTTATATATGATATAAAAAATTTGAATATTTTGCCTTTTCCCGGTCACCAAATTTTAGGTTACTTCATCACTAAGAAACTAAGTTAAAACACTATAAATTAATGACACATATTTCATATACATTCGTAATAATTAAAATTATATAAAGAGGCTCGATAGTATATTTTTTCCCAATATTCATATTGTTATATGTTATATATGATATAAACAATTTAAATATTTTGCTTCTTCCCCGTAACCAAATTTTAGGTAACTTCTTCACTAAGAAACTAAGATAAAAGACTATTATATTTCATATACATTGATAATAACTATAATTATATAAAGAGGCTCAATAATATATCTATTCCCCATATTCATATTGTAATATGTTATATATGATATGAACAATTTCAATATTTTTCTTCTTCCCGGTCACCAAATTTTAGGTTACTTCATCACTAAGAAACTAAGTTAAAAGACTATTAATTAATGACACATATTTCATATACATTGATAATAACTACAGTTATATAAACAGGCTCGATAGTATATCTATTCCCCATATTCATATTGTTATATGTTATATATGATATAAACAATTTCAATATTTTGCTTCTTCCCGGTCACCAAATTTTAGGTTACTTCATCATTAAGAAACTAAGTTAAAAGAATAATATTTAATGACACATATTTCATATACATTCGTAATAATTAAAATTATATAACGAGGCTCGATAATATATCTATTCCCCATATTAATATTGTTATATGTTATATATGATATAAACAATTTCAATTTTTTCTTCTTCCCCATCAGCAAATTTTAGGTTACTTCATCATTAAGAAACTAAGTTAAACGACTATTATTTAATAAAACATATTTTATATACATTGGTAATAATTAAAATTATATAAAGAGGCTCGATACTATATTTATTTCCAATATTCATATTGTTATATGTATATATGATATAAACAATTTCAATATTTTGCTTCTTCCCCGTCACCAAATTTTAGGTTACTTCTTTACTAAGAAACTAAGATAAAAGACTATTAATTAAGGACACATATTTCATATACATTGATAATAACTACAATTATAGCAAGAGGCTCGATAGTATATCTATTCCCCATATTCATATTGTTATATTTTATATATGATATAAACAATTTCAAAATTTTGCTTCTTCCCCGTCACTAAATTTTAGGTTAATTCATCACTAAGAAATTAAGTTAAAAGACTATTAATTAATCACAAATATTTCATATACATTGATAATAACTACAATTATATAAATAGGTTCGATATGATATATGTATTCCCCATATTCATATTATTATATGTTATATATGATATAAACAATTTCAATATTTTTCTTCTTCCCAGTTAGCAAATTTTAGGTTACTTCATCTCTAAGAAACTAAGATAAAAGACTATTAATTAATGACACATATTTCATATGCATTGATAATAACTACAATTATATAAAGAGGCTCGATAGTATATCTGTTCCCCATATTCATATTGTTATATGTTATATATGATATAAACAATTTCAATATTTTGCCTTTTCCCGGTCACCAAATTTTAGGTTACTTCATCACTAAGAAACTAAGTTAAAACACTATAAATTAATGACACATATTTCATATACATTCGTAATAATTAAAATTATATAAAGAGGCTCGATAGTATATTTTTTCCCAATATTCATATTGTTATATGTTATATATGATATAAACAATTTAAATATTTTGCTTCTTCCCCGTAACCAAATTTTAGGTAACTTCTTCACTAAGAAACTAAGATAAAAGACTATTATATTTCATATACATTGATAATAACTATAATTATATAAAGAGGCTCAATAGTATATCTATTCCCCATATTCATATTGTAATATGTTATATATGATATGAACAATTTCAATATTTTTCTTCTTCCCGGTCACCAAATTTTAGGTTACTTCATCACTAAGAAACTAAGTTAAAAGACTTTTAATTAATGACACATATTTCATATACATTGATAATAACTACAGTTATATAAACAGGCTCAATAGTATATCTATTCCCCATATTCATATTGTTATATGTTATATATGATATAAACAATTTCAATATTTTGCTTCTTCCCCGTCACCAAATTTTAGGTTACTTCATCATTAAGAAACTAAGTTAAAAGACTATTATTTAATGACACATATTTCATATACATTCGTAATAATTAAAATTATATAACGAGGCTCGATAGTATATCTATTCCCCATATTCATATTGTTATATGTTATATATGATATAAACAATTTCAATTTTTTCTTCTTCCCCATCAGCAAATTTTAGGTTACTTCATCATTAAGAAACTAAGTTAAACGACTATTATTTAATAAAACATATTTTATATACATTGGTAATAATTAAAATTATATAAAGAGGCTCGATACTATATTTATTCCCAATATTCATATTGTTATATGTATATATGATATAAACAATTTCAATATTTTGCTTCTTCCCCGTCACCAAATTTTAGGTTACTTCTTTACTAAGAAACTAAGATAAAAGACTATTAATTAAGGACACATATTTCATATACATTGATAATAACTACAATTATAGCAAGAGGCTCGATAGTATATCTATTCCCCATATTCATATTGTTATATTTTATATATGATATACACAATTTCAACATTTTGCTTCTTCCCCGTCACTAAAATTTAGGTTAATTCATCACTAAGAAATTAAGTTAAAAGACTATTAATTAATCACAAATATTTCATATACATTGATAATAACTAAAATTATATAAAGAGGTTCGATATGATATATGTATTCCCCATATTCATATTATTATATGTTATATATGATATAAACAATTTCAATATTTTTCTTCTTCCCAGTCAGAAATTTTAGGTTACTTCATCATTAAGAACTTAAATTAAAAGACTATTACTTAATGACACATTTTTCATATACATTGGTAATAATTAAAAGTATATAACGAGGCTCGTTAGTATATCTATTCCCCATATTCATATTGTTATATGTTATATATGATATAAACAATTTCAATATTTTTCTTCTTCCCCATCAGCAGATTTTAGGTTACTTCATCTCTAAGAAACTAAAATAAAAGACTATTAATTAATGACACATATTTCATATACATTGATAATAACTACAATTATATAAAGAGGCTCTATAGTATATCTATTCCCCATATTCATATTGTTATATGTTATATATGATATAAACAATTTGAATATTTTGCTTCTTCCCGGTCACCAAATTTTAGGTTACTTCATCATTAAGAAACTAAGTTAAAAGACTATTATTTAATGACACATATTTCATATACATTCGTAATAATTAAAATTATATAACGAGGCTCGATAATATATCTATTCCCCATATTCATATTGTTATATGTTATATATGATATAAACAATTTCAATTTTTTCTTCTTCCCCATCAGCAAATTTTAGGTTACTTCATCATTAAGAAACTAAGTTAAACGACTATTATTTAATAAAACATATTATATATAAATTGATAATAATTAAAATTATATAAAGAGGCTCGATACTATATTTATTCCCAATATTCATATTGTTATATGTATATATGATATAAACAATTTCAATATTTTGCTACTTCCCCGTCACCAAATTTTAGGTTACTTCTTTACTAAGAAACTAAGATAAAAGACTATTAATTAAGGACACATATTTCATATACATTGATAATAACTACAATTATATCAAGAGGCTCGATAGTATATCTATTCCCCATATTCATATTGTTATATTTTATATATGATATAAACAATTTCAATATTTTGCTTCTTCCCCGTCACTAAATTTTAGGTTAATTCATCACTAAGAAATTAAGTTAAAAGACTATTAATTAATCACAAATATTTCATATACATTGATAATAACTACAATTATATAAATAGGTTCGATATGATATATGTATTCCCCATATTCATATTATTATATGTTATATATGATATAAACAATTTCAATATTTTTCTTCTTCCCAGTTAGCAAATTTTAGGTTACTTCATCTCTAAGAAACTAAGATAAAAGACTATTAATTAATGACACATATTTCATATGCATTGATAATAACTACAATTATATAAAGAGGCTCGAAAGTATATCTGTTCCCCATATTCATATTGTTATATGTTATATATGATATAAACAATTTCAATATTTTTCCTTTTCCCGGTCACCAAATTTTAGGTTACTTCATCACTAAGAAACTAAGCTAAAACACTATAAATTAATGACACATATTTCATATACATTCGTAATAATTAAAATTATATAAAGAGGCTCGATAGTATATTTTTTCCCAATATTCATATTGTTATATGTTATATATGATATAAACAATTTAAATATTTTGCTTCTTCCCCGTAACCAAATTTTAGGTAACTTCTTCACTAAGAAACTAAGATAAAAGACTATTATATTTCATATACATTGATAATAACTATAATTATATAAAGAGGCTCAATAGTATATCTATTCCCCATATTCATATTGTAATATGTTATATATGATATGAACAATTTCAATATTTTTCTTCTTCCCGGTCACCAAATTTTAGGTTACTTCATCACTAAGAAACTAAGTTAAAAGACTATTAATTAATGACACATATTTCATATACATTGATAATAACTACAATTATATAAACAGGCTCGATAGTATATCTATTCCCCATATTCATATTGTTATATGTTATATATGATATAAACAATTTCAATATTTTGCTTCTTCCCGGTCTCTAAATTTTAGGTTACTTCATCATTAAGAAACTAAGTTAAAAGACTATTATTTAATGACACATATTTCATATACATTCGTAATAATTAAAATTATATAACGAGGCTCGATGATACATCTATTCCCCATATTCATATTGTTATATGTTATATATGATATAAACAATTTCAATTTTTTCTTCTTCCCCATCATCAAATTTTAGGTTACTTCATCATTAAGAAACTAAGTTAAACGACTATTATTTAATAAAACATATTTTATATACATTGGTAATAATTAAAATTATATAAAGAGGCTCGATACTATATTTATTCCAAATATTCATATTGTTATATGTATATATGATATAAACAATTTCAATATTTTGCTTCTTCCCCGTCACCAAATTTTAGGTTACTTCTTTACTAAGAAACTAAGATAAAAGACTATTAATTAAGGACACATATTTCATATACATTGATAATAACTACAATTATAGAAAGAGGCTCGATAGTATATCTATTCCCCATATTCATATTGTTATATTTTATATATGATATAAACAATTTCAAAATTTTGCTTCTTCCCCGTCACTAAATTTTAGGTTAATTCATCACTAAGAAATTAAGTTAAAAGACTATTAATTAATCACAAATATTTCATATACATTGATAATAACTAAAATTATATAAAGAGGTTCGATATGATATATGTATTCCCCATATTCATATTATTATATGTTATATATGATATAAACAATTTCAATATTTTTCTTCTTCCCGGTCAGAAATTTTAGGTTACTTCATCATTAAGAACTTAAATTAAAAGACTATTACTTAATGACACATTTTTCATATACATTGATAATAACTATAATTATATAAAGAGGCTCAATAGTATATCTATTCCCCATATTCATATTGTAATATGTTATATATGATATGAACAATTTCAATATTTTTCTTCTTCCCGGTCACCAAATTTTAGGTTACTTCATCACTAAGAAACTAAGTTAAAAGACTATTAATTAATGACACATATTTCATATACATTGATAATAACTACTGTTATATAAACAGGCTCGATAGTATATCTATTCCCCATATTCATATTGTAATATGTTATATATGATATGAACAATTTCAATATTTTGCTTCTTCCCGATCACCAAATTTTAGGTTACTTCATCATTAAGAAACTAAGTTAAAAGACTATTATTTAATGACACATATTTCATATACATTCGTAATAATTAAAATTATGTAACGAGGCTCGATAATATATCTATTCCCCATATTCATATTGTTATATGTTATATATGATATAAACAATTTCAATTTTTTCTTCTTCCCCATCAGCAAATTTTAGGTTACTTCATCATTAAGAAACTAAGTTAAACGACTATTATTTAATAAAACATATTTTATATACATTGGTAATAATTAAAATTATATAAAGAGGCTTGATACTATATTTATTTCCAATATTCATATTGTTATATGTATATATGATATAAACAATTTCAATATTTTGCTACTTCCCCGTCACCAAATTTTAGGTTACTTCTTTACTAAGAAACTAAGATAAAAGACTATTAATTAAGGACACATATTTCATATACATTGATAATAACTACAATTATAGCAAGAGGCTCGATAGTATATCTATTCCCCATATTCATATTGTTATATTTTATATATGATATAAACAATTTCAAAATTTTGCTTCTTCCCCGTCACTAAATTTTAGGTTAATTCATCACTAAGAAATTAAGTTAAAAGACTATTAATTAATCACAAATATTTCATATACATTGATAATAACTACAATTATATAAATAGGTTCGATATGATATATGTATTCCCCATATTCATATTATTATATGTTATATATGATATAAACAATTTCAATATTTTTCTTCTTCCCAGTTAGCAAATTTTAGGTTACTTCATCTCTAAGAAACTAAGATAAAAGACTATTAATTAATGACACATATTTCATATGCATTGATAATAACTACAATTATATAAAGAAGCTCGATAGTATATCTGTTCCCCATATTCATATTGTTATATGTTATATATGATATAAACAATTTCAATATTTTGCCTTTTCCCGGTCACCAAATTTTAGGTTACTTCATCCCTAAGAAACTAAGTTAAAACACTATAAATTAATGACACATATTTCATATACATTCGTAATAATTAAAATTATATAAAGAGGCTCGATAGTATATTTTTTCCCAATATTCATATTGTTATATGTTATATATGATATAAACAATTTAAATATTTTGCTTTTTCCCCGTAACCAAATTTTAGGTAACTTCTTCACTAAGAAACTAAGATAAAAGACTATTATATTTCATATACATTGATAATAACTATAATTATATAAACAGGCTCAATAGTATATCTATTCCCCATATTCATATTGTAATATGTTATATATGATATGAACAATTTCAATATTTTTCTTCTTCCCGGTCACCAAATTTTAGGTTACTTCATCACTAAGAAACTAAGTTAAAAGACTATTAATTAATGACACATATTTCATATATATTGATAATAACTACAGTTATATAAACAGGCTCGATAGTATATCTATTCCCCATATTCATATTGTTATATGTTATATATGATATAAACAATTTCAATATTTTGCTTCTTCCCGGTCACCAAATTTTAGGTTACTTCATCATTAAGAAACTAAGTTAAAAGACTATTATTTAATGACACATATTTCATATACATTCGTAATAATTAAAATTATATAACGAGGCTCGATAGTATATCTATTCCCCATATTCATATTGTTATATGTTATATATGATATAAACAATTTCAATTTTTTCTTCTTCCCCATCAGCAAATTTTAGGTTACTTCATCATTAAGAAACTAAGTTAAACGACTATTATTTAATAAAACATATTTTATATACATTGGTAATAATTAAAATTATATAAAGAGGCTCGATACTATATTTATTCCCAATATTCATATTGTTATATGTATATATGATATAAACAATTTCAATATTTTGCTTCTTCCCCGTCACCAAATTTTAGGTTACTTCTTTACTAAGAAACTAAGATAAAAGACTATTAATTAATGACACATATTTCATATACATTGATAATAACTACAATTATAGCAAGAGGCTCGATAGTATATCTATTCCCCATATTCATATTGTTATATTTTATATATGATATAAACAATTTCAAAATTTTGCTTCTTCCCCGTCACTAAATTTTAGGTTAATTCATCACTAAGAAATTAAGTTAAAAGACTATTAATTAATCACAAATATTTCATATACATTGATAATAACTACAATTATATAAAGAGGTTCGATATGATATATGTATTCCCCATATTCATATTATTATATGTTATATATGATATAAACAATTTCAATATTTTTCTTCTTCCCAGTCAGAAATTTTAGGTTACTTCATCATTAAGAAATTAAATTAAAAGACTATTACTTAATGACACATTTTTCATATACATTGGTAATAATTAAAAGTATATAACGAGGCTCGTTAGTATATCTATTCCCCATATTCATATTGTTATATGTTATATATGATATAAACAATTTCAATATTTTTCTTCTTCCCCATCAGCAAATTTTAGGTTACTTCATCTCTAAGAAACTATGATAAAAGACTATTAATTAATGACACATATTTCATATACATTGATAATAACTACAATTATATAAAGTGGCTCGATAGTATATCTATTCCCCATATTCATATTGTTATATGTTATATATGATATAAACAATTTGAATATTTTGCTTCTTCCCGGTCACCAAATTTTAGGTTACTTCATCATTAAGAAACTAAGTTAAAAGACTATTATTTAATGACACATATTTCATATACATTCGTAATAATTAAAATTATATAACGAGGCTCGATAATATATCTATTCCCCATATTCATATTGTTATATGTTATATATGATATAAACAATTTCAATTTTTTCTTCTTCCCCATCAGCAAATTTTAGGTTACTTCATCATTAAGAAACTAAGTTAAATGACTATTATTTAATAAAACATGTTATATATAAATTGGTAATAATTAAAATTATATAAATAGACTCGATACTATATTTATTCCCAATATTCATATTGTTATATGAATATATGATATAAACAATTTCAATATTTTGCTTCTTCCCCGTCACCAAATTTTAGGTTACTTCTTTACTAAGAAACTAAGATAAAAGACTATTAATTAAGGACACATATTTCATATACATTGATAATAACTACAATTATATCAAGAGGCTCGATAGTATATCTATTCCCCATATTCATATTGTTATATTTTATATATGATATAAACAATTTCAATATTTTGCTTCTTCCCTGTCATTAAATTTTAGGTTAATTCATCACTAAGAAATTAAGTTAAAAGACTATTAATTAATCACAAATATTTCATATACATTGATAATAACTACAATTATATAAATAGGTTCGATATGATATATGTATTCCCCATATTCATATTATTATATGTTATATATGATATAAACAATTTCAATATTTTTCTTCTTCCCAGTTAGCAAATTTTAGGTTACTTCATCTCTAAGAAACTAAGATAAAAGACTATTAATTAATGACACATATTTCATATGCATTGATAATAACGACAATTATATAAAGAGGCTCGATAGTATATATGTTCCCCATATTCATATTGTTATATGTTATATATGATATAAACAATTTCAATATTTTGCTTCTTCCCGGTCACCAAATTTTAGGTTACTTCATCACTAAGAAACTAAGTTAAAACACTATAAATTAATGACACATATTTCATATACATTCGTAATAATTAAAATTATATAAAGAGGCTCGATAGTATATTTTTTTCCCAATATTCATATTGTTATATGTTATATATGATATAAACAATTTAAATATTTTGCTTCTTCCCCGTAACCAAAATTTAGGTAACTTCTTCACTAAGAAACTAAGATAAAAGACTATTATATTTCATATACATTGATAATAACTATAATTATATAAAGAGGCTCAATAGTATATCTATTCCCCATATTCATATTGTAATATGTTATATATGATATAAACAATTTCAATATTTTGCTTCTTCCCGATCACCAAATTTTAGGTTACTTCATCATTAAGAAACTAAGTTAAAAGACTATTATCTAATGACACATATTTCATATACATTCGTAATAATTAAAATTATATAACGATGCTCGATAATATATCTATTCCCCATATTCATATTGTTATATGTTATATATGATATAAACAATTTCAATTTTTTCTTCTTCCCCATCAGCAAATTTTAGGTTACTTCATCATTAAGAAACTAAGTTAAACGACTATTATTTAATAAAACATATTTTATATACATTGGTAATAATTAAAATTATATAAAGAGGCTCGATACTATATTTATTTCCAATATTCATATTGTTATATGTATATATGATATAAACAATTTCAATATTTTGCTTCTTCCCCGTCACCAAATTTTAGGTTACTTCTTTACTAAGAAACTAAGATAAAAGACTATTAATTAAGGACACATAATTCATATACATTGATAATAACTACAATTATAGCAAGAGGCTCGATAGTATATCTATTCCCCATATTCATATTGTTATATTTTATATATGATATAAACAATTTGAAAATTTTGCTTCTTCCCCGTCACTAAATTTTAGGTTAATTCATCACTAAGAAATTAAGTTAAAAGACTATTAATTAATCACAAATATTTCATATACATTGATAATAACTACAATTATATAAATAGGTTCGATATGATATATGTATTCCCCATATTCATATTATTATATGTTATATATGATATAAACAATTTCAATATTTTTCTTCTTCCCAGTTAGCAAATTTTAGGTTACTTCATCTCTAAGAAACTAAGATAAAAGACTATTAATTAATGACACATATTTCATATGCATTGATAATAACTACAATTATATAAAGAGGCTCGATAGTATATCTGTTCCCCATATTCATATTGTTATATGTTATATATGATATAAACAATTTCAATATTTTGCCTTTTCCCGGTCACCAAATTTTAGGTTACTTCATCATTAAGAAACTAAGTTAAAACACTATAAATTAATGACACATATTTCATATACATTCGTAATAATTAAAATTATATAAAGAGGCTCGATAGTATATTTTTTCCCAATATTCATATTGTTATATGTTATATATGATATAAACAATTTAAATATTTTGCTTCTTCCCCGTAACCAAATTTTAGGTAACTTCTTCACTAAGAAACTAAGATAAAAGACTATTATATTTCATATACATTGATAATAACTATAATTATATAAAGAGGCTCAATAGTATATCTATTCCCCATATTCATATTGTAATATGTTATAAATGATATGAACAATTTCAATATTTTTCTTCTTCCCGTTCACCAAATTTTAGGTTACTTCATCACTAAGAAACTAAGTTAAAAGACTATTAATTAATGACACATATTTCATAT
Organism: Vicia faba; assembly: GCA_948472305.1. NCBI lineage: Eukaryota > Viridiplantae > Streptophyta > Magnoliopsida > Fabales > Fabaceae > Vicia > Vicia faba. The sequence goes on along the minus strand of CATIWC010002926.1, from coordinate 1,590 downwards.
ACATTGATAATAACTACAGTTATATAAACAGGCTCGATAGTATATTTATTCCCCATATTCATATTGTTATATGTTATATATGATATAAACAATTTCAATTTTTTCTTCTTCCCCATCAGCAAATTTTAGGTTACTTCATCATTAAGAAACTAAGTTAAACGACTATTATTTAATAAAACATATTTTATATACATTGGTAATAATGAAAATTATATAAAGAGGCTCGATACTATATTTATTCCCAATATTCATATTGTTATATGTATATATGATATAAACAATTTCAATATTTTGCTTCTTCCCCGTCACCAAATTTTAGGTTACTTCTTTACTAAGAAACTAAGATAAAAGACTATTAATTAAGGACACATATTTCATATACATTGATAATAACTACAATTATAGCAAGAGGCTCGATAGTATATCTATTCCCCATATTCATATTGTTATATTTTATATATGATATAAACAATTTCAAAATTTTGCTTCTTCCCCGTCACTAAATTTTAGGTTAATTCATCACTAAGAAATTAAGTTAAAAGACTATTAATTAATCACAAATATGTCATATACATTGATAATAACTACAATTATATAAAGAGGTTCGATATGATATATGTATTCCCCATATTCATATTATTATATGTTATATATGATATAAACAATTTCAATATTTTTCTTCTTCCCAGTCAGAAATTTTAGGTTACTTCATCATTAAGAAATTAAATTAAAAGACTATTACTTAATGACACATTTTTCATATACATTGGTAATAATTAAAAGTATATAACGAGGCTCGTTAGTATATCTATTCCCCATATTCATATTGTTATATGTTATATATGATATAAACAATTTCAATATTTTTCTTCTTCCCCATCAGCAAATTTTAGGTTACTTCATCTCTAAGAAACTAAGACAAAAGACTATTAATTAATGACACATATTTCATATACATTGATAATAACTACAATTATATAAAGAGGCTCGATATTATATCTATTCCCCATATTCATATTGTTATATGCTATATATGATATAAACAATTTGAATATTTTGCTTCTTCCCGGTCACGAAATTTTAGGTTACTTCATCATTAAGAAACTAAGTTAAAAGACTATTATTTAATGACACATATTTCATATACATTCGTAATAATTAAAATTATATAACGAGGCTCGATAATATATCTATTCCCCATATTCATATTGTTATATGTTATATATGATATAAATAATTTCAATTTTTTCTTCTTCCCCATCAGCAAATTTTAGGTTACTTCATCATTAAGAAACTAAGTTAAATGACTATTATTTAATAAAACATGTTATATATAAATTGGTAATAATTAAAATTATATAAATAGACTCGATACTATATTTATTCCCAATATTCATATTGTTATATGTATATATGATATAAACAATTTCAATATTTTGCTTCTTCCCCGTCACCAAATTTTAGGTTACTTCTTTACTAAGAAACTAAGATAAAAGACTATTAATTAAGGACACATATTTCATATACATTGATAATAACTACAATTATATCAAGAGGCTCGATAGTATATCTATTCCCCATATTCATATT